>JAPMOR010074440.1:29912-46605 GCA_026543865.1 Argiope aurantia
AAATTTCAATAAAGCAAATACTTTCAAAAGATAAAAAGAGCTGTGGATGACCAATAAATGCTCATTATCTCCACTTTACTCAACTTTAGAAAGAATTAAGAGTCACTACTTCAAATATATAATTATTTATTCTAAAAAATACTAACCACTTTAAACCTTATTTTAAAATATTTTACTGTGGGCTCTAAAATAGTTGGACACATTGCAGAAATAATCAAAAGATAACTAGAACGAATGTAATGTATTTCTAACGACACTCTTAAATATTTTATCAGGATCATTTAGACCAAGATGGTCCTTGATGCACCTAAAGAGGATTCTGAGTTAATTTTAATCAGTACATATGTCAACCTATTTCAAAATTTATTTCCTTTGGAATTTTTAAAATTTGGTGTTATATGAATGTTTAGGGATAACAGAAGCTTTATACTGGTTTAAAGAATTAAATTCAGCATATCAGATTTGCAATTCAAATCCTAAAGCTGAAGGTGTTGGTAAATATATGATGTGAAATCAAATATCGCTTGGGCATATCACACTCAAACAAGTAAGCTTACACCGAAAGTAATGCGCATCAAAAATTCTAGTGTAAAATTATATAATCATTTGGTTTCTATACATTGGAAATACAGCATATCAATTTAGTTTCTTAGAAGCTTCTTTTTATATACCAAATATTTAATATCTTCAATACCAAAAGAAATGGAATGAAAAGCAAATGACGATCATATTATTTAATATGAAAAAGAAAAGGAATCTAATTTTGCAGTGGTCTAAATAAGAATAGTTCGGTTTTCTAGGTACAGACTTTTATAACATCTTTTAATAGAACTTTCTAAAAACTCTGTATAAATAATTATGAAAAAATCAAATAACAAATCGAAGAGCAAGCAAGAAAAATATGAATGTTTAAAAAAAATGAAATTATTTTATGCCGTCAAATTGTACGCCATTTGTTTCATTACAGTAAAATAAGCCTCTAAACTCAAAAAAACACCCTTACTTTTATTAAAATTGGAGCATATTTATCTAAGCGACAGAATCAATCACTTTCTTGAATGAATTGACAACATTTGGCATAGTATTTCAAATACAAAGCAAATAATATTTTTTGACTACTTCAATTGTACAAGTGAAATCCCATTCTGTTTAAAAGTTACAATGTGTTAATCAGGTTTCTCATTCGTCATAATTTAAAGATGGCTATGTTTTACAAATTGATTTGAATAGAATGCTCAACAATATATTTATATATATTAATTACGTTTTATATATTCTAATATCTATATTTGTAATGATTTTCACCTTTGTTTTGATATATGACATTAATCTTTAGCATTTCTTGAATAGAAGCTGTTCTAGCATTTTTATCGCTTATATTTTATATTTTCCTTCCTTTTTCATTCATATACTTTTATATTCAACTGCTATTCTCTTACCCCAGTATACCTTCGGTTTTATGTTCTTTTGTTTGTTATTATTGTATATTTACTTGATTTTTTTTCCTTTTTTACGTATTAATTTTTATATATGAATGGCACAGCATTAATTTCTTTAGCCGTTCGAAATTATAGCATGACTTAAAACTTTTTTTTATCCCTATACCGTAACCTCTGGGGGGAGAGGTACATCGCAATTGAAGACGAGGAGATTCCGACATAATGGTCGATTTTCTTCTTCCTTGTGTGTACACGAAAATGTGAGAGATCTGACTCCTCCCATCGATGATGGGATGTACTTTCTAAGGGAAGGGTTTTACCGTGACCGGTAATGACCCTTATGACTCAACCATAATTCCCGTCAGTGTTGCGGTCCAGTCATTCTGGTTGATCCGTGTGCCTTCGGGCGAGTTGGAGAGTCATTCTATGACAATGCCTATGCCGTTTTAGCTTGAGTCATCATCATTATATATTCCAGAAGAGTTAAAACTTCTACTTTTGTATTAAAATAAATTGACAGGGAATAATTATTCGAGAAAGGTATACAATTTCATTGAATGTGAAATTAAATTTTATAATGATGAGAAATTAGCTTTATTTTTTTCAATTATATAAAAATTTATCGAACTGATTAATATAGAGCGGAACATTTCAGAAAGATTTGAAATTTTAATGATCACGCTTAAAGAATTTAAAATCAAATTTTACAGCATCATTTCAAAGAATTTAATATAAACGGATGATATGAGAAAAAAAAATTAAGATTAGATTTTTAAAAATACTATTTCATGACACCATGACACAGGCAAAATAATTAATTTCAGCACATAATAAATCATGCGTAATGATTTGAATTTACTGAGATATATTTCTTTCTGTCAATAGAAGAAACAAAATCATAATTCAACGGAGTAAGCTATCAATCGGATGTATCTCAATCAGTGAAACAGGTAGCCTTTAGCGCAAAAAACGATCATAAAAATGTTTTATGGGGCATGTTCGATTTCAGAAACCTATATATATATATATATATATATATATATATATATATATATTACAAGAGTAAAATATACTTTCAGTATTTGATAATAAATCAAAGTCTATAAAAAGGAAGGAGCTTTCCGTAAAGAAAATTAATAGATCAAATCGATTAAAATTATCGATTTTTAGAAGTCTGATATAAGTACGTTTTTAAACTTGTTTATGTTAAATATTTAAAAAGATTATTTATTGTGTTTATGCTTTCTTTATAACAAATAGCTACAATCTTCTGAATATTGGAATTCACCGAGATTTAATAAACAGGTTTGTCAATCAATTTTGCTAATTATTTTATAAATTATCTACCAATAAGTGTTTGGATACCTGTGTTAAAAGAGATAAACACAATTTATTCATATTCAATAGTTAGTAGAGCATCCACCTGAAGAAATTACAGCCTTAAACCACCAGGGCATACTTTTCACAAATTTTTGGATGATGGACAGTGGTATTTTTTCCCACTCGGCTCGGAAAAGGCATGTGAGTTCTCTCGCCTAATTTGGACGGTTGCTAGGACCATTAATTCAGCGATCTACTTCGTCAGAGAGGTTTTCTATAGGATTAAAGTGTTGAATCTAGGCAGGATAGTCCACCCCATTCTCATTATATCAATCCATGGTTAACCTAGCAACATAACAAGTACCATTGCCATCCTGGAAATAACAATGATCCAACTCGTAAAATTGACACAGCATAGGAGGTACATTATTGTCTAGAATAGAGGAGTAGGAATCTTAGATCAGTTTACCATGAACCAGGATCAAGAATCTCAATCCTTATCACCAGAAACATCTCCAGGCCAAAATTCCATCTCCGCCAACATTTACTGTAGGTACAACGCATTCAGACTCTGCCATACGATTGGTAGAGATTGAACTTTGATCAACAACGTAAAAGAACGTATTTCCACTCAAAGAATGTATTTCCACTCATCCACGATCCAATTTCAACGTGGTTTGCACCACCTCAACTGAGTAGCGTGATTGGATTTTGTATTCAAAGACTCATGGGCGGCGGCAAACCATGGAAAAGAAGGAAATGTAATTCCTCGGATAATCGTTGGAGTTCCAAGATTATATGGGCCATCGATTTGGTAGGGTTATTCCGCATTTTTTCGGACAGCACTCGTCGGTTTTTATATCTTAGTTCCGTGGATTCAACCACCACTCACCTTCCACTTCTTAATCACAAAAATCACGGTCGATTTTGAAATGTTTTATTCACTACATATGCCCCTTAAAGTTTTGGCCATTTTTATGATATCCGACAATTACGTCTTTCTTGAAATCAGACAGCTTTGACTCGTATGGCATTTTCCATGGCTCTAATACCAAAAGATACTTCCTACACGGTATTTAAGTACAGAAGGCATCATTTAGATCAGGACCACAGTTATACTCATTTGTATGGGTGTCCAAATACTTGTTGGTAGATAGTGTATGTTAAATATCCTTTCTTTGGTCATGCATCTTCGCAATAATATATTAGAAAACGTTGAAGAAATATATGTCTGATCTTATTAATAATGAGTTTCAAAATGATATAAATTTATTTCTCAGATATTGTTGGGAAAAATGTGCTTAAGATTCTTCTTAGTTTGCTTTTTTACCATATAAGAATGGTAAACCTTATAAATAAAGATTTACCATATAAATAATGAATAAAAATATACTAGATTTCGTAGATTATTTCGTAAATAATATGCACATAACCCATAAAAAGAAAGAGGGAGTAAAAAAAAGTATATTTCCTTTCTTTTTAAAATCCTTTAAATAGAAAGGAAGTAATTATTGGCTGTTTCGAGATTAATTAAGAAGAAAAAAACATTTTATTTTCTTTCCAATTCCTTTAGAAGAATCTGCAGAATTCCTATTCTTTCAATGAATGCAGCAGCGATAATAGATAAGTATATGTATACATATCACATTGCAGTTTATAAAGCATAAATAATTATTATAGAAACTCTATTAGTCAACTGTAGGCTATTTTCAAACATTTTTTAGGTTCTAGAACAATTAAAGAGAAAATTTTGCAATCCTTTCTTGAATTTCTGCAATTACTCCGGGACGTAACATCATCTGTTGTTATGGCAATTTCCTCACGATTTTTGAAAAGAAACTGATGGAAACAAGGAGCTTCATTAGTATTTTTTTGTATTATAATAACCTTTTCAACCCAGGCATAATTTTCATTATATGTAATGGGAAACGAACATAATGACGTACTCGTATTTCATTTCCATGCAAATCATTAATTCTTTTTTATAAAATATAATGAATATTTTTTTTTGTTAGCATTTATGGGTATATTATTGAGTTGTGTGTTATTTGTTGCCTTCGAAAACGAAATATCCCCTTTATTGCTTTAGAATTTAAAATGTCTTAATAGTTTTAAGTTATGCCTTATAATAATTCATGTTATATAAAGTTTTTGGTACATATTTTTGAAGTGAAATAGACCTTGAAATTCGTTCACAAGGCTAAAAATGCTTTTTCTTTTGCACCTAATTAATATGTAAGTATTTACTAAAAACTGTACATGATTGATAACATCAATAGTATGAATTTTCATTAAAATACTTGATACTTGCCTTTTATATGTATGAAATATGTTTTACATTTTCGATTTAAAAATTACAAAAACTATTAAATATTTTCGATCTATAATTTATCGAAGCTTCTTTACATGTTCTACTATAGATAACGTTTAGCATAAATTATGATTTAATTTAAACATAAATTATGATAAAGCCTGTCAAACATGTAATATTTTCTTCTACAAAAATTGGCTAATTTGATGAATCTTCACTTCACATAGTAATTATATCAAAATAGTTTAGTTAAGACTTCAAAAGAAGGTTTGAATAATGACTTGGGCGAAGTAAAGAATATGGATGAATTCTTTGAAAGAATTATTTAAAAAAAGAGAATAAAAGAAATTAAAAATTTAAAAAGCGATATTCTGTAACTTTCAAATATTTATCTTCAGTTCTGAATTTTCCATATCATTATTTTCATACAATCTTGAGAGTCACATTTTCGCCATTAATCCTACGATAGCATTTATGATTACACCACAAATTAAAAGCCCACCTTATCTCACTTTTGAGATGACTCGGTACAATACATATTTTTTTATATCATTACGATAAAATGTGATTTGTTTTCTTGTAGGTAAATACAAAGTGCTCAGAAATTTAATTTAAAAAAATATTTTTTCCTTTTCAGAAAATTAAAGACGTATGAATTTAAAAAAAAAATCTTCTTTAAAATTTACCTGTTTTAAAAAATTGTTTTTCTTATTCAATTTTCAATATTTGATGACCAATTTTTTTTGAAGAATCTTTTTTATCATCTTAAATGGTATAAGGCATGCGACTTTGGATATCTAAATTAATTTCGAAAAAAATTCCAAATGTTTTAATTGTTTTGGAAAAATCAGATTTTTTTAACTTCACTATTTTTAAAAAATGTATAATATTTTTTTTTTAAATCGATATCTTATTTTATTAAGTTGGTCTTTCTGAGTTCACAGAAACATTGTCAAGTGGGCTGAAAAAAGTGCATTTGACTTTTAACAGTTATAGTAGACGTGACTTTAGAAAAAAGCAAACTGAAAAGTAAAATAATGTTTACAAATTCAAAGCAGTAATATTACATCTAAGCCAACTTCTATAGAAATCAGTTATTGAAGTGAAAAGAAATGTAATTAAAATTAGAAAATTTAATTTCAGTATATGGAAACGAAAATTTAAATAATTAAAATATATATTAGAACTATATATATTAAAATATATATTAGAACAGAAAATATATATAAAATATATATTCTGAATGATATCACATAGAAAAGATTATTCCAGCCTTCGGCAGAAATACCTTCTTTTCAGGAAAACTACCTTTCATTTTTGAATTCATATAACTGTATTGTGTTAAGCAAATGTCTGTGGAAATTGGGAAAAAGGTAGACACATTTGTCGAATGTGTTCTATAAATGATCAGCGTTTTTCATGAAAAAGAAAGCAGCAAATTCCATTTCTGAAAACTGAAGGGCTTTTTATATTACACGTGCTGTTTTCTTTCGGTCAAAGTATTGAAGAATGAAAGACCCCAAAAGTAAGTCACAGTCTAAAGATTTACTCTCCAGCCAGTTGAAAAAATACATTTACCTCTATTTTTCATGTGGAATTTCAACGTTCTTTCTTCTTGAAAGGAATAAGATGCAAACAATATTTTAGAATATAAAGAATATTTTTTTGGGGTCTTAGAGCTTTTAAAAATACTTCAGAATCAAAATGAAAGCCATTTCTTTTTCTTTAATATTTATGAATGAATAAAATTGAAAAGATAATCTGAAGTACATTTACTTTTAGTTTTAGCTTAATTCATGTATTTTCATAAATATATCTAATATTATCCAATTTAATTTTCATAAATATTAACTAATTTATTGCTATTTTTATTTGCTACTTATTTAAAGCCCAACATTTCTGTTCTCGGGTGAATTCTAATTATTAACATTACGCCTATCGAAATGGCAAAGCAAAATTTTTCATAACAGTTTTTAAAAAAATTAGAAAGAAGAATATAACTATTTAGAGACCAACATAGCAAATGAGAATCTCATAATTTATTCTCAAGAATATATATTACCAGATATACACCTTGGAAAAAGCGTTGTCACTTTCTCTATCAACACATATATAATCAGTAATACAGAATTTCTTCAACAAGCAAAATAACTAAAATTTTAATGATTGACTGCAAAGACATGCTATTAATACAAGAAATATTAAAGTCTGTATACCTTCTCAAAAAAGAGAACATTTCGGCAGCAAAGGGAATGCCAATTTGATTCCCACTTCCCTAAGGAACATTTGGACATAGTAACAACATGTCTACAAAGATTCTCTGTACGAGTTCTTAAAATGTTAAGTTACTGCAAGCATTTACCAATTATTAAACTTGACTACAACTGAAAAAAACCTGTCAGCCATGGTTTTATTACTTTACAGTTATTAAAATCCTAGAAAATTACCTTATATCAGGTGACTCAACAGATAGTAGGTTGATTCAACTTCACTTGCATATGACTGTTCTGAAATTTTAAAAAAATTAGAAGCGAATCATGTTTGTCATACCAGTTTTACATTAAACGCAATCTCCCTCCTCTCAAAATATCTCATTCACCTAGACTTTGTACTTGAGCAAAGATATATCTTGATTTGGACATTAATGTTTCCCGAAATGATTATTTTCGCATCAGGAGACATTAATTGATGTGCTCCCTGATAAAATGCGATACGTTAAGAAGCAAAACTTGTGCAGAATTATTTTTCTAATGACAAGAATTTGAGAATCGCACGTTGAAATACTAAAATAATTCAGAACTAAATAATTGTCATAATAAAGTCTAATTTGGTACCATCATTAATATTTTATAATTAAAGAGAATTGCTAATCTTTTCCGAGCTCAACAAATAGTCAATATTTCTTGGAGAAAATTACAAAAATATTACAGGGTACTTCTATTAAAATTATAAAAAAAAATATGAATATTTTTAAGAAATAAAATCTAGAAGCTTTTGCGAGGAATAAAGTGCAAAATTATCGCAGTTCCATGCAATGTAAATATACGACTTTTTTCTTCATAGTGTTATTTGATAAATGAAAGCTTTAAAATGCTATCTTTTCGACCGATTTGATTTATAAGCATGAGGCTGCTTCTTTTCTATGAATGAATTATAAATTATTCTTCAAATTTGAATACAATGTAGAAAATGAATTGATAACTTGCAGCGCATAATTACGTAAATTGCTGAAAAAGCAGAATTGGCGTCAACTTCCAATACTCCGTTTCTTTTCAATTACTTATCTCAATTACCATATTGCCTTTTAGTGTTTCATTCAGGATAAGCAGTTGCAGGGGAAAAAATGAGTTTAGAAGCATACATATTACCTTCCTAGCAAATATATCTTTAAGAAAAGATTCTCGATTTCTAATCTTTTGCAAAAATACTTTGGAATCTTGAAATAATACAAGTTTTGTTGATTGCGACACTTGTAGAGAATCAACCTAGAATTAACTGTCGAAAGTTCTAAGAGTATTGAACTTGTGAAGTAGAATACCTATCTGTACGAATAAAATATATCAAAAAAATATGATAAAGTAAATTGATGACTTTTTTTAAAAGTATGAGTTACAAAGATGAACTTGTAATGTTACTTGAAAAACGTCAATTATAAATCGAAAATTAAGCACATATTGCAACAACAAATTAGTTCGATAAAACACTTAATCAACAAAGGAAAAATCTATGAGGAAATTTCACGATGTGCATACACATAAAAACATTCACAAAAATTTATTATGCCTAAAAAAGTTCGACAATACATAAAAAATATATCAACTTCATGCCTATTTATGATTGGAGTAAAAGCATTTTCAAACGGTTTTCAAATGTCACCGATAAAAACCAAAAATTTAAGAATCTTAATGTGACTATTTACTGTTGTAACTCGACTTCAAAAGTGTATAAAAGATTCTCTATGCACGGTTTCTATAATTTTAGTGATGTATAAAGAATTTTAGAAACTTCACATATTAAAGATCTCGTTTGGATTTTCCCAGTCAGAATTATTCTTCGTTATTCAGAGAATTAAAATCAACGCCGAGACGAAATAAAACCAAGGAATTCATTTACATATCTATTTCTTAAATATATACGAATATCAAATATATAAGTTATTCAAAAAAATAAATAAAAACTAAATGTTACAAGTTTTACTATGACTGGAAAATTAAGTATACGATAAGAATAGTAGGACAATATATCTGCACCACGATCAATACAAGATTCAGTTGCCCTATTAATATTTTATATTGATAAGATTCTAAATATACTTATGTATTTGAGAAGTTCAATGTCTAGTTTTGTAAACATGATATATTTACTATTTCATAGCAATATCATTTTTGCAAATTATCGCGACATAAATTTTAGTATTAAATGCCATAAATTCGAAGTGCATTACTAAATCTGAAAATGTAAATTAAACTCACGAAAGTTTTATTGATAAATCTGGGCAAAGTCAAAGCACGTAAGGTAATAGTCAATGCAATTCAATATTTATCCACCAAATATAATGAAGACAACTTCTGAATAAATGCTTTTGATGGATTGTAAAAATATA
The DNA here is from genome assembly GCA_026543865.1 of Argiope aurantia. NCBI lineage: Eukaryota > Metazoa > Arthropoda > Arachnida > Araneae > Araneidae > Argiope > Argiope aurantia. The sequence goes on from JAPMOR010074440.1 coordinate 39,586, forward strand.
AAAATCAAAATTTGATCCAAGATGGAGTGAAAACTCCTAATTTTTCAAAAAATATTTTCCCTTCATTTTAATTTGAAACAAATATTACAAGATTCAAAAAGAGAAACTGTCGGTTGAGTCAATTTTAAAATGTCATTGAAATTGCATATTCGATACGCAATTTTTTTAAATCATGCATAAGCAAAAAAAATATCGCTTATTATGAATTTCATAAATTTACTGAAGATTAACGCAATCAGAAATTTGCATGGCCAGTAATTAAAACATGTGATAAAACTAATTTTACTTTGATATTTCAGAAAAGTAATGATTTAACATCATTTTCTTGTAATAAAACAGGTAGAAATAGATATTACATCTAGAATCCCATTTAAAATAGAATACGTGGAAATAGAAACGTATATATTATTTCATTTGAGTCATTCTAAAAATTTTAAAAACAATAAGACGCTTCGAGGGAATTTTGCAGAAAATGTACAACTTTATTTACAATTTTGTAATACATATCAAAACTATTATAATCGCAACATTATGTACAGGTATTTGAAATAAGATTTAACAATACTAAAATTTAAACAAAAGAGCAGTTTTAAAAGATGTTTTAGCAAAATATTCAGGAAATTCGAATTAAAATATACAATTGACAAGAAATCCTCCAATTTAGAACATAAGCTGTAGAGTTTTTATAGATAAGGAATCAGATAGAGCATAATCAATTCAATTAAATTCGCTAGACATTTAACATCATGTATGACTGAGTTAATGTTATTAGTAAATATATATAATTATCACAAAATTTATTCCTTAGTAATATTAAGGATAAAAATGAAAAATAATTACAGCTAAAATTTACTCTAAATTGAATGTTACATTTGCATATTAAAATATAAAGTTCTTTTTAATTTTCTATATTTAAAATGCAATTCATGATAGCATTTAAGGAATTTTACAATCTAATTTACGTCAAATTTATTTGTGACTGCAGCCCTGCAAAGCCAAATTAATTAGTATTTAAATATTAAGAATAGAGCGTTTCGGTACTTATAAACGAAAGAAAGAACAATTAAGAGAAATGTCAAATGCATATACAAAACATTCATCACATCCATTTGATACCCTACTGATAACCATTCATTGAATTCATTCGTAATTTTGTTCTTAAAGACTCGGCATTAACCTACTGAAACACATTGATCACTATGGTGATCAAACATAGTGATCAAATAGTTCTTAATATTCGGAAGATAACCGAATGGCTGGCCGGCCGAGCCACCAATCATCCTCCGATTTACATTGAAAATCCGAATGGCATTTTTAGAATCTAATTTTAAATAGTTATATTTTAAGAAAAATATTTTTTTCCCCGAATACATGGATGAAGATTACTATTGAAAATTTAAAACATTTAACTAAATAAAAAATCCTTCTAAAATCGCAAATGGATGTAATGACGTCTTTATGTTAGCTGCAAAAATTAAACTAATTATACAACTATTGAGTTAGATTCTATAGTAGAGCTGTGAACAGATGCATTAACCAATTTTACAAGCAGGAGATGGTTTAACATTTCTTCATATTTAAAAATAAATATTACTATATACATTAAGTTTTAAATATGAACCTGTTTTAAGATTTAAATACAATAAAATCACTCTAAAACTTAGATGACCACAAAATTCAGAAACATTTGCAAGTGACAATTAAGATATTGAATTTCATAGAAATGCATTTAAAAATTGTAAGTACTTAAAAAATATTATATAGTAACTTATAGTAGTTTACTAAAAAACGCATTTAAACAATTAAAATATTAATGTAAATTTCTTTTACAATCTTATTCATTCAAAAATTTCATTGTACAAGGTTTTAAGGAAACATGCTAATAAACTAATTAAATATATTTAGTGTTTTAAAATTTAACATATGTATAACACAATAAAAACTTTCAAACTGAACCAGAATAAAATTTTACAAAATGAATTTAATAATCCTCAAATCTTTAATAGACAAACAATACAATAAAGCTATGATATTGTGCAAGAAATGCATATTACCATAATCCATCACTACGCATTTGATGTTAAATTCATAATCCAGGCAACATGGAACATCAGCTAATGATAAATCTTTTGATAGGTAAAAATATACAATGACTTATTAAAATTAATAGAAAATATACAGGCCTTAAACAATACAAATTGTTATAAAAGTACAGTTAAGTTTTTCCAGCATTCACAGCCTGCCAATACACATTATACTGCCTATGCAAATTACATTGTTTGATTTGGAATAAGATATGAAAATGTGCAATGAAAAGTAAATTTAGTTTGCTGAAATTGTTTTGTACAAAAAAAAGCTGCATTTAGCACCAATTTTAAGGAAAAACAAAGCATTTTAAAACAATTTAAATAAATGCTGGTGTAATTGTCAGTTAACTTCAGATATGTATAATATGCATTTAAAAATTACTACAGAAATGCCCTTTTAAAAAGGCGGTAAATGTAATTTAATTTTTCCAATTTTTGAAAGACAATTTTCTAGTAAATCATAAAATATGACATCATGAGACTATTAGAAAGCTTTATGCAGTTATACGACTTGGAAAAGGAGAAATCTTTCATTTCAATTATGTAGTTATACAGATACGAATCCTAAATGGATCAGGTGAAGTGGCTGAAATGGATTACTTTGAAGATTGTTCAATCGAAAAGGTACCGAGATATCAGAAATAAGTCCAATATGCCTTTTATCCGCATCCAAAGATCTTTGAGTCCATTGATCACGAAGTAATCTGGAATTGTAGAATAGAATCTAGACAAATTTTTACAAATCAATCTTTTCGGGTATAGTAGAAATCTCTTCCTTAGTCTGTGTACATCAAAATCTCAGTGACATCTATAAAGAAACAAATTCAATAAGAATATAGATTGAATCATAAAAAGTTAAGAATCAAATCATTAAGTATTTGCACTGCTAACTGTGTATGCGTCTTTTGGTCGGATGAGTCGATGAATGATGCCTCTATTGGGTTTCGGATTGGATAAGAATAGAATGTATGGTTGTTTAGAAGAAAGATCAATGGTTTAAAGCTAACTAGAAACTTGTTATTAACTTGGTAATAACTGGTGAATTGATTAAGACTATTATATTCAAAATTTAATGTTGATGCAATTTATATATTACAACATTTACTTAAAATATCAGAGATTGAAATGAAAATTAACACTTGCCATTGAAAAGGAACGATTTTTCTCTTACCAGAACATCAGTTCTATTCACTGACTGGACAAATACTAAGCTTCATCTAGGTTTCTTGAGAATTCTTGTTGGTTGCAACATTCCAACCAAAGATAACCTATTTGGGATATAGAATTAAACAATTAAAATTCTGAGTTTGCAAATATTATTTACGAATACTACGTTTTCGATCATAAATGGAAAAATCTTACCATTGTTTGACTTATTTCAATGCTTAAAGACCAAATGAAGATTTGAAAGCAGTTCAAATTTGGAAAAGATTTTCATTTCTCATTTGTACAGTATAAATCTGTACCTTAGTCTTTGTGCATCAAAATTTAAGTGGCATCTGTAAAGAAACTGCGTCAATAAGAATGAATTATTATAAATTGAATCGAATAAATTTAACAAGTCAAATTAAATATTTATCCTATAAACTGAGCATGACGCGTTTTGGCTGGATCAGTCTTTGCACGATTCTATTAGTTTTCTAATTAGAAAAAGTATGCATGCATTGCTGGCGAGAAAAAAAAGATCAATGATATGAAGCTCGCAAAAATAATCTATTCATTAGTTATTATAAAATTATTTAAGGATATTATATTCAAAATTGAACATTGATATGAATTATCTAATACAGAATTCATTTATAACATCAGAGATGGAACTGAAAATTTATACTTACCATCGGAGAATTTATAATCTTCATTTACCAACACATCAACTATTCGCTAAATGGAACTTGCGGGACAAACGCCACTCTTCATTGAAGTTTCTTAAGAATTTGTTAGTATTTCTTGTTAGCTAGCAAACATTCCAAACAAAGAATACCTAAGAGGAAGATAGAATTAAAGAATCGAAATCTCGAGTTTACAAATACTGTTCATGAATACATGTTCGAACATAAATGGAATAAGTTACCTTTGTTTGACTATATTTCTTGAAGGTCAAATAACATTTGAAATGGCGATTAAAACTTTGTAAATATTTGTATGCTCATTTCTCCTTTGTAGAAACAATCGACCAATGTCGGCACTTGCCATATAATGGAACCATTAACAATTTGTTAATTTCACAATAATGGTCTGCTCCACTTTTGACTGAAACAAATTAAGCTGTAGAGATAAGGCAGTATAGAACTTATAGAAATTGCAGTTCAGTTATTAGAATCCAGTTTCAATATTTTCAATAGAAATCTGAAGATCTTGATTTTAAATTAACTAAATCGTAGAATTAGATTTGTAGTTCACTGACCTGCTTATTCACTGGCGATATTTGAAAAATTCCTTTTGAGGCTTTCCAGAGCTTGGTCTTTGTTCAGACTTTCCATCTTTCAGATACCAATTCCTTAATATTTCCATAGCATATCAGGGCAACTCCGCACTATTACTCGGAATACAAATTTCAAAACATACTAAAATACTTAGGACAAAACTAGATCAGCTCACAAAATATACATAGAACCGCCAAATTCTTTCAGCTTTTCTTCGATGCAGAATTGAAGTTGAACGGATTTGGAATGAGATAATCAAATGAGCGATTTTTGGAGATTTCCATTGGAAAATACCCTTTCACGTTACCCTCTTCTCATTATTTTGAAACCTATATTTTCCTTCAAGCATAATTTCGTAAACAAATACTTCTTTCATTTCCGGTATAATTGATGAAGCCAATTTTTGTTCCAGTTAAAACTACTTTATGTATTGAAAAGATGCTGTACCCATATCCATAAAAATGGCACTAGCTGCTGGTTGATAGTTTTTACAACATATTTTAAATCGCTTTGTAGAAAGCATTTATAAATTACACCAGCATATTTATAAGTGGTCATTACAATTTATAGGTTTAATACTAATAAACTCCAATGTCGCTTAGATATATGTATAATTTAACTATCTTTCACTGACAGAATGCACATCATTTCCTTGCCAAATTCCTAAAATATTTGAGAAAGTTGAGAAAATTTTTAAATCGCTATTCAAAACATGTTCGTGAAATAACGAGATATTCCTTTTCCAAATTACTGGAAATTATGCTGTACATTAATTTATCAAACAGCGAAATTTACGGTTTTAAGTGGAACAAGCTAAAGATCTAAATAAAACCAAGAATGATAATATACTAAATTCGCAGTTTATCTTTATACTGAAAGATTTGTAATTTTTGAACCCATTTTAAGTGTAACTGAATATAAAAGAATTTCGATTTAAATTGAATATACTTGCTCGGAAATCGAATATAACTTAGACGAATTTTGTTATACCATGTTGTGACAAAATAATCAAAAACCTTAAAAAAAACTCATGTTTTCAGAAATCGGATAAAGAAATTTATATCAATATTCTATATTGAATTGTTCATAAAAGAATCTATTAGAGGAAAGAATTTATCCGAATTAAGATATTGATATCATAATACGAGTAACCGATATACTTATCTCGCTTCTCTTCCCTTTAATAGAAAATACTTCTCGATACCCCAATCTAGTCATAGGCCATGTGTTCTAACCCAATCTAGTCATAGGATTCTCGATACCCCAATCTAGTCATAGGCCATGCGTCCTATAAGAACATATTAGAATCCATATGAGAATATATGAATTATCAAATAGGTTTTTCTCTTTAATGATTATTTGACTCAAATTATGAAAATGCTTTCATTCCTATCGCCAATTTGTTTTATCACCAAATACACTAATCACCTTAATTATAAGATACTAGCCATGTCTGTCGATCGCTGTAACAAGACTTAAGGATTCTTAACGTATTACAGTTTAAACATTTTACAAGAAAGTAATAAGCTAATTTCTGTAGAGAAAAGCGATTCACCAAATATCTAAACTTAAACATTGAAATGTCCTTCAAAAAAGAATGCTCAGTTTCGTAATGAAGAAAGAATGACTGAAAATTAACACGGAAATAGTACAAATATTTCATAGGCTAACATTAAAATTAATTTTCTATCTATTCTATAACAATAAACTAATTGTGTGAAGTGCTATTGCCCACTTAATACTAAAGTGTTTAAAGGTTAAAACTCTTGTTTTGACTATCACAATCTTGAAACTCAGATCAAGTTCGAGGTCATTTAAATATATCAAAAAAAAAAAAACGAAGTATAAATCAAGCTTACTTGAATTATTCCTATCTTGAACAGGATAGGTTAAGAATTAACGTTAAATGAATACATATACACAATTCTTTTTAATAGAAAAAAAAGACATTTCGTTACGAGACTTTTCTTTGTAACTGCATGCTGTACATTAAAATAATTTAATGCCATTATGCGATGATTTGAAGTACAAATCTGTTTAGAGTGCGTTTAATGGTGTTGAAAGTAGGGCAATCACCAATAGTAAAGCGACTCGGAAGGTTAGAGTAGCTGATAAGATATTGAAATAAATTTCTTGATAAGAAACTTTTAAATTGATAAAAATGACTACATTTTACAATTTTATTATTGTACGTGCTGAGAACTGTTCTTGCAATGTTAAATTTAATGGCGTTAGTTCCTATCATTTGTGAAGTAAGTAGAGACTTGATTAGTTCATTAATTCGTACAAGAAATATTCATTCATTTATTCGATATTTTGGGATCAATGCATTCATTCATATTCATTTAACAATTCAAGCGACCAACATAATAAAATACTTACATTACATACTTCATCTACCTCAATACAGAAAACTCACTCACTTCATACATTGCCCAGACCAAACGCCAGTACACCACCACCCTTCTCACAAGCATTGCCCAGACCAAACGCCAGTACACCACCCCTCT
>JAPMOR010074440.1:46615-66165 GCA_026543865.1 Argiope aurantia
TCTTCTCACAAGCATTGCCCAGACCAAACGCCAGTACACCACCACTCCGCACATCTTAACAAAAGTCGCAGTCTACAACCGTAGCATCTATGCCGCAAGCATTACCACAACCTGCCTCATTAACCCACTCCTCATTCACAGCCCCGAGTCATTATCCACTCGTAGCTAACCATATAATGCAAATTGCACAAACATTTACCCATCACCACGACTTCCACACCACATCGAAAAATCATTTCAGGCCATTCACTTGCATTAAAGAAAAATAAAATTGAAACTTAAATTCCATAATGTCGGTAATCACAAAGTTTTGACACGTTTAACTTTACTTAGTGATCTGAACGATTTGAAGCCCATGTCTTTAATTAAATCGGCTATTTGTATTTTGTCAGTAACTTCGATATTTTCGATAAAAAACTAAATCCAAACCCAAAACCTCAAATACTTTAAAAGATGCATTTTTCCTGATTTAGCTTTTACATTACGAGTCGTCTTCTAGAACACCCCCTGCTTAATATGAATACAGAGGGAAAATAATTGAAGTTTTTAGCAAAAAATAAAATCTCGAATATAAAGGATAGATCTTAATTTAGTATAATATACGAAATAGTTTAATAAATATATCGATATAAAACGACAATACGAAACGTTTTAATAAATATGTTCATAATCAATCTTTCCCAAGAATTCAAAATGTTTGTATTCCAATACAAAATGTTTAGCACCCGTTATATGGTTAAATATTTATATACGATGCAGAATGATTCGAAATAAATTGATGCTTGCTGAATTTTAAAATTACAGCTATAATATCCTTTCACCTCCGTTGTAATATATTATTACACATGCTTTGCATATAAATAAGAAATATTGAATTTGTTTCGCGTTTTTCCTTATTTGCAAAAATGTTTCTGAATGCTTTGAAATAACTGGGAATCACGAATCCCTGTAAGATATCAAGTTTCTGGGAACTAAAGATGCCCTCATCTTTCCTCTAAAAATGGATTAAAATAAAGAACGCGTTATTTCTTAAGTTAAAAGTAATGTGCGGAAAAAGCAATATCAAAATAAAAATATCTTAAAGCTATGCAAGAGAAAAGACAGGTTGTGATACTAAATCTAACTATATGAAATCTTGAAAATTTCTGAAATGCTAGATATGCATCATGAAATGCAAGAAATGTCGTGATAAATATTAATAATTTCCATCTAAATGAAGTGTAAATTTGATAAACATGCCATTACATGGATTGATTGAATATCATTCGATATATTGCAACAGCTACAAAAGCCAATTTCCAAAATTTGCGAAATTGATGCAATGTTTAACTATTAAGATAAATATAAAAGAATAAGTGGATCATTGATTAATTCTAATTCCTCTAATAGCTTAATTTCTCTGGATATATTGTGTTCATGTATCAAGAAAAAAGCCGAATTTCTTGGATACACTGTTCTAATGTGTTAGGTATGACACTATTTAGCTCATCGAGCTGATTTTGCATCTAGTATCGGAAGACATGTTTGCTATTAAATGTTTCGTCTTGTAAAACTTATCTCGCGGTGTGAAATATCTAAATTTCTCTTGTCTAAGTTATTAGAATTTGGATTTCTGCCGAGTATATAAATTTTTTTTGCCTATATTTTTGGTAAAAATCTAAAATTGCATTTGAACTTTTCATTTTATTCTTAATTCCTATCTACTACGGAAAAATTTAGCCTTTTATGTTAAAGCAGAGAAATGTGAAAACTGAGGTTGAAAAATTTAATTGTAATCCATGAACATAATTACTTTTATTCTACTAATTCTATGGATTCACGATTAAAAATGTACACAGCACATGCTACTATTGAAAAAAAATTAATCGAATTATAAAAAAATACGGAATAAAGAAGCGCAAGGAACGCATTATTTGTATTTCAATATTTTAGAAATTTTAGGTAACTGGAATTCGTTATTTCTGTGTGAAATTTAATACGAAATTATAGAAAAATAATTTTTAATAAAACTATTAATATTCTTTACATTGTCATAATCGAAACGTCGAAAAAGATTTTAGTTACATTACACCAATTCTATTCATAGCTATGAAATCTCACATATAGGCAATCAGTTAAAAATCAATATCTATATTTAATTTGCTATAACCATTATTATTACACATTTTATAAACTAAACCAATTTTTCCCTCTTGAACTCTTTCTAGGGCCGTGGGAAGTATGCTTCCCTCCAAATTTATCTTTGTATGAAATTTTGTAGGTTGGCATAAGTTATGACAAATTATTTTAGAAAGACAGAAATTTAGATGCTTCAGTTCTTTATCTCAATCAAAATTATACGTCTTAATTTGTTACTTAATTATTAATTAACCAAATTAATTAATTAAATTAAATTTATCTAATAAGCTAAAGGAATCCCTTTTCTTATTCCAAGTCTAAAATATTTTAACATAATACGACTAGAAAAAAATGGCCCTTTAAAAGGTTAAATGGGTGCTACTGCACACACGCGCCAAAATTGAGACAGTGACAGCTTGATAAATGACTTATGACAACAGCTTAGAACTTTAGATCTACGACAGATTTTAGATAAAATTTAGGATTTTTAAAAGACCGATAAAAATTTGAGGCTGCATTGCGAAGTTGAATATTTGGAAAACTAAAGTACCGTTTATCTCGTTCAAAAATTGACAATATTTCTCCCAGATCGAGAAGTTTACTACAAAGGCATTTAAACTGATTACTGAAAGGAGAAATTGTAAAGCGTAATATACTCATGGAAGCACTCGTATCTGCACCTGAAAGCCATTCGGCTGAAAATGTATCTTCCACAATCATGTGCGTCAATTTCTAGTCCTACAGTTATTCAGTCTGATTACTAACCATTTTTAGAGCTAATCTAATTTAAGCCTTTGAGAGAATTTGGAATATCGCAAAATAATTAGAATTTAACAGAAACAAATTCTTAGTATTTTGGGTAAAGAAAGGAGTTACCACCGAATATGCTACAGAACTTGCATTTCTTGCAATGGCCAAATTAGAAAAGACTTGTCGTATGTCTGAACCTGAATGACATCTGAATGCTTGACGTTCCGCCTCCAATAAATGAACTGAATATGAAGCCATCAATCATCAACATTCTTTCCAACAGGCAATTATACGATTTTGCATTCTAAGCTGAAACACGAAATAATGAAAGTTTTCCCAATGATATCACGAAATAGAAATACCATACAGCTTCGATTCCGGAAAAAAAGAGCCGAAGTCAATCGATCCACATCATTACAATTTCATTGTTAGATGCTGAAGCTGAAAAGAAAAAAATGTTAAGAATTATAAAATGTAATCCTATTTCGTACTCAAATATTAATTTTAAAAGAAATTAATGATAAGTAATCCTTCCTAAATCCGGTGCAAGAATAAGACATTGTTAATATTTATAAATTATATACATACTTTCTTTTTCTCTGAACCAAATTTATGTTGAAATAATGAACTGGCAGGAAATAATTCGATTAGTAATGTTTAGATTGACTCGCAAAGCTTCTTTATTTGCTTATATACTTAAAGAATTCATATAGAATACTAAGGAATTAATTAATTTAATTAGAATAATAAATAAAGCATCTCTACTTAAGCAAGATTAAATCGTAAGATAGAAAATAAGATTTGACACTTTCGTAATGCTTCAATTGAAAACGCTTCTAAGAAAGCATTTTCAAATTCAGTGAAGTTTGAGCTTATTTGAAAATACATAAAACTTTTATTCCCATTTCCTATATTAAATATAGAATAAATCATGTGACGATTTAGACTAAGAATTATTTAATTGTAACTTATAATTTAATAACAAATACGTTCGATAGCTATACGTCCAATACAATACGTTTCCAACAATAAAAAAGATTTAGAAAATTCACGAATCCCAGAAATATATTTCCCCTTGTATAAATGCAAGCACTTTTCTCCGAAGTACTATTTAAAAGTAACCGGATTTTTTAAAATATTGTTTATGCAAATTTTATTTCATTTATGAAGCAATAAAATAAAGTATGAAAACTAGTATCTAGAGAAATATTTAAAATTAAAATTAAAACTGCCTTATCAATCTCTTTATACGGACAATTTTCATGGCTTTCAATACATAAAAAAATTTACTAATACCTTTTCACATAATTTAAAGAAACGTGAAGAAAAAAAAGCTTACCTTATTTTTAACTATATTTTTAAACGGACATCAAGCATTGCTAGCGTTATAAACATCAATGTCTTCAAACTGTAAATGTGTTTTATACTTGTATTGCCATTAAATTTTAAAACTCATTGTAACATATTGAGAAGTCAGAAAATCGGAACTACGTTAATAGTTTGTGAAATCGCATTTAATACGACTCAACAATAACTTCATCTCATTTAATACAAGTTGCAAAGTTAAAAGTTTATTATGACAGCTTTTTTATCGAGCGCTGCCAAACAAACAAAAAAGAGAAATATTGTCTCGATGATGGAATAAAAATATATGTAAATTATACTGAATTCTCTTCCTTCAAAAATATATACAAGATAAACGCCTGGTTGGCATAAGAGTTAAAATAAAATAGGAAATGAGATAACCGGATTCAAATACAGATTTATATGATCTGCAAAAATAACATTACATTAAGAAGCTGTGGGATATAAACCACGGATTTTGATTAGAAGCCAAAGAAGGAGATATACACAACTAACAAGTATCAACTGAAATAAGCTGCGACCTCTCATTATTATGGTTATAAATCAGATTTGGCTAATCAAATGAGTTTACAATTTGTAATTTCTTCATTTCAAAGCTAATTAGCGATAGATCACTATAACGGATTTGAACCTAGATAATATGTGTATGGATGCAGTGAATGATCCGTAATGATTTATTTGAATATGAAAATTAAATGGGAAATATATGTCTGAAAGCATTTAAATCAAAAAATTACTTAATAATTTCCTGTTCAAAATTTCTATGCAATAAAAAATATATCTGTCATTTTACTTTTTTTTTAACAATTGAAGATCAGCAACTAGGAAGGTAGTGAAATTCCTTGGTTCAAAAATTAATAAGTAACGTCTCGGTCAAGAATTAATAATTTTTAAGTTGAAAGATGTCCATCAAACTACGTCAGGCATAGCTAAATGAAACTTTTATGCAACTTCAGATTGAAAAAAAATTTATCTTATAGGCAGAAATCAGCCTTAGTGATCTAACAATGGACCATTGAAGCGCGTTTGAATTTAGACGAAGACTATATGAATGCAGTGAAATATCTAAATGATTTCTTCGAATAAAGAAAACAATGCATCAGATGGCGTATCAGCTTTTGATAGTTGTTTCATAAAACCTTTAACTTGAATTTCCAAACTCAAGACATGAACGTCAGTTGGACAGCTCGAGATTCGATTCCTTCAAAGATGATCCATGCAAGTGGACTTGGTGCACACCAAATCCGATCGGACCAAATGCTCTTCCGCTGATTGATACGGGTGTTTTAAAAGCAGGCGCAAACTCAGACACCTTCCTTTTTATTTGACTTCGGTTCAGAATTACAACATATATCCCAAAACAGGATTACTGTTGATTCAAACGGGTTTTTAAGGTAGCTAAACTGGTTCTTAAAGATTCAATGTATAAAGGATCTGATATTCTTAGTTAAATTAGGTATTATTAGTTAAGCAGATTTAGCGTTATAAAAATGCCTTTCACTTTTTTCTGGAACTCTCTATAAAAACATACAATATAATGACTATCAATTTAATATAAATTCCAATTATCGAAGTTATATGCAAATATTGCATCAGTTCATATGATTAGTGTAAGAATACCTTAAGAATCAATGTACAATTATGTAGAATTAATGTTAGAAAGTTTTGCTGTCTTTGTAATATAGATATTAAATGCATGTAAATATTTACAATCCATTGTCATAATTATCGTGAAATCTTGAAATATATATTTCTCTAATTAAAGACGTTGCTTCATTCGTATGGAATTTAAATGTAATGAAATCAAATTGTAATTTTAAAAAAATCGTAATTTGAATTCAATTTCTTGAATATATTTTTAAAGTAATTTTAAGGAAGAATCATTAATTCATGATAATTTAAAATGTTCTCAATCAAAAATGTAAAATGAACATTGTTTAACGGAATCGTAAAAATTCCTTTTTTTTCCTTGACAAATATTGGAGGGCATAAAAAAAGATCATGACTAATTTTAAGGTGATAATTATTTCTCCACAAATTATCATTTTCCTTGCAATTATAATTTTAAAAATGCCATCAATTTACTAATATCAAGTGAAGACGTGATATCGATTAACGAGGTACTTAAAGTAAAACCTCACGATCACTTTTAATTACTAGCATTTTATTAATGATCATTTACTACTAATGATAAATGGAAGAGAGGCATTTTTGTCTGATTCTCTAAATTTTCTAAATGAATCAGAAATTCTTAAATCATTGCTCTGAACTTATCAAGGGAAATAAGTGAATTTCTGGTTTTATCTTCACCTATTTCTAAATGAAAGAGGGGAAGGGTGGATACACTCTGAAATATTTCGTCGTGAAGTGAGCAAAAGTAGTCGTAACACAGATTTATCTACTTTAAATAAACTTAATTTGTTTAATCATAATATTATTTTTTCTAATTAATTAATAATGAAAAAAGCTCTAATTAGTTTTTCTTTAATTTTTTATTTCTTCTTTTTCCCATTCGGAAATATTTTGCAGAGCGTAGTGAAGAGGTTTACAAATCCACATTGTTTCACCATTTGCATAATGGCTTCTCTAACAAAGAAGTCTCATAATGTAAACTTTCTTTGCTTCCATTTATTCAATTGGTGGTCTCTTAAAAAGTGGGCAGACAACACTTGAAAGTCATCTTAACAAAAAAGAAGTCATCCTTCAAGTCTTTGCCATAATTAATGGCCGAATTAATTATTTTCCCAATACTAATAAATCCAACTTGTAATTAAGGCTTTCTAAGTATTCCTTCACAAAAAGTGAATGGCAATTTGCTAATTACTTGGTGAAAAATTTAGCGTTTCCGTGTAAAAGCATAGTTTCTCTTTTATTGTTCTATTTTAATATCCATTATAGACATTTTAAAATTAAAAAGTGCAATCATTACTCTGAACTTATCTTTGGCAATAAATTAATTTCTAGTTTAATCTTCACCGATTCCTGAATGAGAAAGAGGGATATTTCATCGTGGAGTGAGCAAAAGGAGTCGCAACAAAAATTTCTCTAAATGAACTCTTTTTAATTATTTTTTTTAATGATTGCGTTATGTTTCTATTTACTTCATCATAAAAACAGCTAATAAAGCATCTTTAATTGTTTTACGTGTTTTTCTTTTCATACCTTATAATGATTCTGCAAATATCATTTAAGAGCCTTAAAAATCCACATTTTTTCACCTTTTAAATAATTATTTTTCTAAAAATGAAGTGTCATAAAATGAGCTTTCTTTGCTTCCAGTTATTCAAATGTGACCGAATGTGTTGGCTTCATAAAGTGGAGATCTGTTGAAAGTTTCTTTAACAGGAAAGAAGTCATATTCCATGCATTGCCTTTTTTCAAGTCTGAGTTAAGTGTTTACTAATTAATAACAAATTAAACTTGTAATGAAGGCTTTTAAAATATTCCTTCAGAAAAAGTTAATGACATTTTCCTAATTACTCAGAAAAAAATTAATATTTTCCGTGTATAACATAATTTCTCCTTTATAATGTTATTTTAATATTCATTATATATATATTTTTAAAAATCCGCAATCATTACTATGAACTTATCAATGGAAATAAATGTTTTTCTAGTTTTATCATCACCTATTCCTGAATGACAGACAGGAAGAGATTCATTCCAAAACATTCTCCGTGGTGTGAGCAGCAGGAGTCATAACTCAAATTTCTCGATGTGAAATATCCTTAATTTATTTAATGATAATAATATGTTTATAATCACTTCTTCAAGGAAAAAAAAAAGCTCTAATTTACGTATCTTTAATTTTTTATCTTCTTTTTTTTCCATTCTGCAATATCTTGTAGATCGCAGCGAAGAACCTTACAGATCCACATCCATTTTAATAGAAGCCTTTCTAACAGAGAAATATCATAAAATAAGTTTCTTTTTGCATCCAGTTACTCAATTGTGACCAAAATTGTTAGTCTCTTAAAGTATACAACTTTTGAAAGCTCCAGTAACAAAAAAGAAATAATCCTTCATGTCATTGCCTTTCTTCAAGGCCAAATTAATTGTTTTTTAAATGATAATAAATTAAACTTGTAATTAAGAGTTTCTAAATATTAGTTCAGAAAAAATGATTTTCCTTTTGCTAATTAGGAACATGAGGAACATAAGCGTGATTTCATTTGGCAATGTTTTATACACTTTAAGAAAAATAATTTCGTAGAAATTATTTGTGGATAAATAATTTTATAAGTCGACTATGTACACAATATTATAATTATAATGTATAAATTATTGAAAGATTTTCTAAAATTACCATCATTGAATTTTCTAGAAAATTCAGCTGAACATCATTAACGTGCAAAGGTAAATAATTAATTTAATGAAACTAAGAACTGTTTTAATCCCCTGGACATTTGTGTGATTTTAACAATTTTTATAAGGAAAATATATAATAAGGTTTTAAAACTATTGAAGCATACTAGAGGATTTAAAGCTATTGCACAAAAATTTCCAAATCCACAGAACCGATTTTTTTTAAATACAAATGTTTTTAATGGTTATTGTACATGGATATTATTTATTATTCATAATTTAAATAACTATACGCTGATTATTAATTAAATGAAATATTCTTCTAACATTTACATCACAATTTCATGACAAAAAATGCATATAATTAAAAAAATACAAAAATACATTTTTTTATTTAATCTATAGAATTTTGAAAAAAAAGAAATTAATGTATTGAATAAAAAGAGCAAAATCCAAATGAAATTGACTATTCATAATATTTTCAAGGACATTTTCCCCGTCCAATAAATCTTTTTTGTTTAATTTTTCTAAAAGAAAGAAAAAAAAAAACGAATCAAATTCCGTCTTGCAAAAAATTATATATATATGAAAATAGATCTTTGCTAATCAGAACGAAGATAAATGAAGCGATTTAAAGCGAAAAATAAGCAATATAACTGAGCTAAGCTGAGATTATCAGTTAAAAAAATATGGCCAATATTTAAAAATAACTTTTCTGAACTCTTTATAAATATAAAATTCCTTATGATATTAAAGAGAATTTTTATCTCTTTAGCCTATTAGATCATTTATATGATTCTTGTTTAAACTTTTCTTTGCAATGGCATTGTGTTTCAATGAACAGTAACTCTTTCAAAGATAGAATTTAGAAAGGAAAATGAGAAGATGAGATTCTACTAAGAATTATTAATCTAACATAATTTTAAAGTCTCTTAATGGCAGTAATTATCTTACTATTTTTTCAGAACAATACCGAAGATCGTCGAAATAAAAACCTACGGATATTTTTTGAGAGTAATGATTTTTAACATATAATTCTACATGGGTTCTGAATCTAAAATGGAAAAAAAAAGAAAAAAAGAATCAACATTTTTCTTTTAATGGAATATTTAGCAT
Source organism: Argiope aurantia (assembly GCA_026543865.1). NCBI lineage: Eukaryota > Metazoa > Arthropoda > Arachnida > Araneae > Araneidae > Argiope > Argiope aurantia. Next base: position 56,270 of record JAPMOR010074440.1, read on the forward strand.
GAATTTATTTGTAATAAAAATGAAAAGTAAATTCTTTGATTTGAATATCTTATAATTAATTTGCTGCATTTTTCATTCCATTAGATACATATAGACTACTACATCTCTGTATTCTTCGCCAGAGAAAAAGAATATTATGTTTATAGAGAATCCTTTAGGGTAACCGGAAAGGAATACTGCAGACTTCGATATTTACTTCGATTTGGAATGATCATATGAGATTATTATTCATATGATTGCATGTTTTGGTAGGGCAATTAAACATTGCGTTTTTCAAATTAATATATTAATTAACTAATCTAAATTACTGCGAATTTCATAATTACTCCTATATATTCCTAATTACCCCAGATACGATGAGATACTTGGTAGCTCATGTCCTAGTTTCTGCTCACAATAATGAACAGATTTACAGAGAATATATATGAAATGAGAAGAAAATGCTGCCTATTGCTTCAGAAATTTTTTATCGACATTCCTATCTATTCTATAATTTTTTTTATAGTTTTGCAAAAAAGAAAAAAAAAACATTTTTGTTGTTTTATGGAATACGCATATTAACTATCATAATTATCTAACGCCTTGAATTTCGTGTAATTTCTGATACTTTCATTCCCAGTTTTGTCAAAAATGAACTTGTGGCGAAACAAAAAGGACTGAGCTGTATGAAACGCGAGAAAAAATATCTGAGATTTAAAACTGCAATTTAATAGGAAATCACTAGTAGTTCAATTAATAATAGAAAGAACAGCTCTCAGTTTAAGTAGAAAGTTCAACCGCCTAACCAACTAATTTATCTAACATTTATGCTACCTGAAAAATTATATTTAATCATAGTATCTAACATAATAACTTTTACCATAAAATCATCTATAACTATTAACACTAGTCTTTATTTAACCAAATTGGTGCTCTTTAAGTCTGCTACATTCAGTTGAACATCGTCAACTCCATCACTCTCTTAGATTGTTAGCTCTAATGGTCATTCATTTTGTTACTTTCAACATAATCGATCAAAATATACAGGTGTAATGAAAAATTAGCTATGAGTGATTTGAGATATGTTATTTCCTCCATCTGCACAATCTCCATTTCGTATAAAAAAGCAATTTAAATTCTTATTCAGATTTCCACTCTCTTAGCATAACATTCTTTTCTTCCTCAATGTTAGTTTACTTGTTAACTTCCTATTTGACATCAGAAAATCTCAAATCGCTATTAAAACCAGCTATCATTCGTGAAATTTAATATGAAATGTAGATCACGTGGTAGAATCTTTTAAGAGGCTAGTTGTGCATTTGAAAGAAATTTAGGAAAATTTTTCTCTGGTCAAGATTTTGTCCACTCATAGATTTAATATCATACTCTACTTTATCATAAATTATTCAAAATGCGTAAGAAATATAGGTATTTAAAATTATAAATAATTGTTCTTAACTTTTCCATGATGAAAATTATCAAGAGTAACTGGCAACACTACCCTGTTTTTAAGGGAAATCCATAAAAGGAAATTGAAATGTATTCGTAACCTTTATGTCCTACAGATTCAAGAAATATAGAATGTCTATTTGCTTCTCTAGCTAATTACTGATATTGAGAGTGAATAATAGTACTTAGGAAAATTCTGGTTTCATTTTTTTTCGAACACGGTTGCAATTAAAGTACATAAACATTCGAAAACATCAATGAAGAAAACAAAAAATGTTTTTTCTCATCTGCATCTAAACTGGCTTAAAGAATTCAAATTCGTTCTAGTTTGCTAAATCTTCGTCAGTGCCTGCTGTAGATCAGTACCTAATTACTCTATATTTCAAATAGCTTTTCCTGGCCCTATTTATGTTCTTTTGTAAAATATTTCTCTTTTTTCTAAGAAGTACAAGATGGATGAGAGAAAGGAAATCTATTCAAACTCTTCACGTCAATATATATACATACATACATATAAAGGTTTCGAATCCTGTCGAATAAATAATAACATTATTTTTGAAAAGTAGAATGCAGGGTCGAAGTAGTGAAAAGACTTGGTATTTCTAATTTCGTTATATTCTATTCCGAGTGGCAGGCATGATTTTCTACAAGAAGACCAGCGCAGCACAAAAGCAGAAGGCAAAAATGGCCGAAATAAATGATAACTAATCTTATATAACATAGGATTTCTGGCCACGCGCCAATGGAATACATATGCTGACCTCTGCCATGGGTAACTAAAGTATCATTTTCATTTGATACGTAGTACTGGTGGTGCATTATTTTTACAAAGAGATTAATGAAACCGAAAGTGGAATTGGATCACGAAATTCGATAATATTTTAGAATGAAGTTACTATGGGCTAAATTAAGATAAAATCTTATTAAGATAAATCTAATTAAATTAAAATTAAAATTAAAATATCATTATATATATATATATATATATATATATATATATATATATATAATGAAATAAAATTTCATATTTTTCAATTTACAAATTTTTATTTATCTATTTATCTCCTAGAGAAATGTTATTTCTTGTTAAATATATCCATTACTGTTTGTTTCTCAAAACAAGTAGAAAATGCCCTGCCCCGGTAGAGGGAACAATGTCTTTCCAAATTATGTTTTAAAGTGGAATCTAAAATAAAGTTTATATTATTTGAAAATAAGTCTTTATTTAATGCAGAGTCCAGCAAAGAGCACCCTCATCTGGAAAATAAAAAAAATCCATAGAGAATGGGAAAAAAAGGCATATTTAATGTGAAATCTGTAAAAATTTCTATACAAAAGTTTGGAAATTAGTAATAAAAGTTACTAATAGATGGCGCTATAAGCATTGCGAACTTCCTAGAAATTGCTCGAACCCCTAAGCACTGGGTGGTCAATTCTTTTTGAGATTTCCAGAAGGATGTTATCGGGCCGAATAAAAAAGTTACAAAATCATGTATTCCATTGAACAACGTGCATTTATGGCACTGGAATATCACAGGTTAGAGTATGGTTCTGCAGCAAAAAGGTTCAGTTTCCTGGCACGATATAATGTTAAAAAAGAACCTGATCCTTATTCTCCCGATTTCACACCATGAGACTACTTTTTGTGGGGTGTATTGAAATACTCTGTCTATCGATATAATATCTCAACATTGAAGGAACCTGAAGAGTCGATTTGTGCGGCATGCGCGTCCATTTCCACTGAGACACTTCAAGAAGTGATGACAGTAGTGGTCCTCGATTTCAATATTTCTTATATGTAAAATAATAACAATATGATGTTATTGACAACTTTTGAAATTTACTTTAACAAAAAAATATGTAGAAAATAAAAGAAATTAATTAAGATAAGAAAAAATAAAATGACATATTTGATTGATTAAAATTACAAAACTCAATTACTGTAATTTTTGATCATTGAAGAAATAGTTTCTTGAAATCGCTGCTATCCCAAATAAACGGTGATCATGTGCTGAGTTAAAGGTATTTATTTCGTAAAAAAAGAGAGATTTGGAGTTATTTCTTTTGAGAGCCAGCGCATTTAGGTTTTAAGCAGACTCTGTCTTAACTATCTGAAAATTGCTTTCTTAATTTAGTGCTAAAAATACTTCTTTAAATATTTCCCCATCAGAAGGCATTACTAGTTATTTTTTCTACATTTCTTGTGCCCAACTCTGGAATCTCTTGCGGATTCTATTGAAAAGACCAAAGGCCCCACGTTGTCTCGTCAGTTGAATAACGGCCACCTTCACAAAGAAGGGTAATAAAATCAGTTTTCGCCGCTTTCATTAATTTAATTGTGACCGAGTTTAGTGATCTTTGAAAGTGGACAACTCTCGAAAATCCCCATAATAGAAGGATAAAAGATGCCATCTTTCATGTGGTTGCCCTACATTATGACTGGGTTAAATGCTTTCCCAATATTAATAAAATCAACGTGTAATTAGGGCTTGCACGAAAAGAAAAATCAACTGCGCTTGAATAATTAGATAATATTCAGGAACATAAGCCCGATTTTGTCTGCTGATAACTTATATATATTCTTTGAAAGTAAGTAATTCGCAAAAATTAGCTAAGAATAGATTTTTCGTTAATGCCGTTTATGTACAGCTTGATAAAATTGTTAAGTATTAATTGTGGAAATCATTTTCTAGAGTAAAGCATTTGAGTCTGAGAAATTTTGCTGCATATTGTGAATGGATATAGATAAAGAAACAAAGGAGGAAAATGTTATTTTTTTTTTATTTCTTCAGATGTTTGCTTTTTTTTTCATTTTTTACAGAATACTATACAGTGAAATGCATTTGGTGAAAAAAATTATTCCTATTAAAATATGTGAATCAATTTAATAAATTTTAGAAAATATAGGAAAATTCCAATTTCTTCCATATTTTTTTTAAAATAAAATAAATGATTCCGATGTTCAAAAACATTTATTTATTGTGTATATGTATTCATATTTGTGAGGAAATGATACAATTTTTTTAAAGTTCTATATTAATAAAACATACTAAATTCATACTATATGCAAATCAGGGGAATTCTATGGGTCATAGATTTGTAAGGGTGAAATAATTTTATATCTTAAATCTATTGAGATGTATAACACATGATATAATATATACAATAATAAAAAATGTATAGTAAGTTTAAATTTAATTTTTTTTATTAACAATTTGTTAGCTTGGTGAGACATTAATGTAAAACATTTTATTACTATTTTATCCAATTTCTTTCTCCAATAAATACTTACAGTGATTTAAAATGGTATTCTAATATTTGAAAACAATTGCATTTCTTCATCCATTTGGACAATAAATGATTCTTTTTTGGAATACATGATAAGACTTGCGAAGTAGCTTGCTTCCCTAGACTGTTGACATCAACACCATTTTCGAAAAAGTATTTTTGAAGTTATCATTATATTTGTCTAGTTATAAAAATAAAGTTCAAGATATTTTTCATATTTTTTTCTTTATATTTGAGTCTGAGTGTATGCACTTTGTTTAATAGTTTATGATCGAAATTATAAAACTAATAAAAATTACAACTATTAGTTATCAAAAGTAACTAAATTCTTTAAAAATTGAAGACTAAATTAACACTTTCTAAAGCCATGAGAACTATTTATCATCGTATTACAACCAACTCAATACACATTGTAAGCTATTCTGCTAAGTGCAATGAGAATTTTTATCTTTAATTGTATAATGCAGTCGTAGTTAAATACTAATAAGCACTTTGTTCGTATAATGCGGTTTTAATAACCAAATTAATATTATTTAATTATTATTTTTATGATAAAGCAATACGTTGATACTTGGGCAGAATAAAAGATCTGCGCAAATTTTCTTAAATATTTCAGTTGAAATAAAATTATAGATATTTGTTTGAAAGCACCTTTATATTATAAGCACCTTATTTACTATGGCTATATTATTGTTAATTGTATATTACGAATATGATTCCATAGTTTGGTAATAGCCTCTGGGTTTCTTGCTCGTCATTAACGTGGTTATCATAGTTTACCATCTACGAAATCAAAGATAAGGCATGTAAAAATTTATCATTCAGATGGCGAGAGTTTAATCAGTGTAGACTTCTTTCTAATCAACTAATAATCGACATCTGTCAAGAGATAACATGTCTCATAGGACACGTCTTCCCTTAATTGTTTGAAAAATAGCTAGTGTCGTAACATTTTTATATCCACCAAAGCGGCGAGAACCACCCACCAAACTTGAAATTTTTCATCCCAAATCCAAGACACATTCCAGATTCTCGGTAGGACATATGTCCTAAAGAAGCATATGTTTTTAATCAGGGTGTTACAAGGGGATTTTTTTAAATTTTTATTTTGTGTGAGTAATATTCAACAACTGATTTTAATACACATTTCTCAATTTCATTTCAATTGAAAGATATGTTCCTAAACATCTACAGCACTAATTTAACATTGAAACATTGTTTTAGTTTTTCTTTTTCATTGTAAAATGTTTAGAATCCAGAATTTTGTCAAGCAAAAATTTGAATTTCTTTTAATTTCGAAATTCAAGCAAATGGGGATCTATCTCATGCCAAGTTTTAGAGCTAAATTTAAATTTCAGCTAAATAAAGTATTTTTGTTTTAAAAATTTTGGTATTTCTTATTAATGTCCTAGAGACGGTTAATAAGAAACATTAAATTTCTCGCAATCTCTGTTCATGCCAATTAGAGATCAAGTCTTTGGCTTATTTCAGCTGGTATTAATTTCTTTCAATTAGTTTTCTTATTAACAATTTAAATAATTTCCATTTATAGGATTTTACACAAATGCTGTTAATTAAATCATCTGTGATATGATTAAGGAAGTGGCATGATAGTTTTGTTAAATAGAAATTAATTAATAATTGTATGTTGATACAATATCTGTAACTCTTACATATAAGTAAATTGCTGGCAGAATATCTGCTATATCCTTAAGGAAAATTCTAATCTATCTGCTCTTACTAAAACAAAAGATTCAAATAATTTTATTACATTAATCTCAAAATAAAGATTCGAATATTTCCATGATGTACAATAGAAGTTAATTGTTTTATACAGAATTGAAATTTTTTTCCTAAGACCAAATTCCCTGCAAGAAATCAGTGATGGTGGGGAAAAAAATAGTATTCTTTCATCCTCCATAAACTACATACAATATTACTTCTCTACAAGCAGAAGGCAACTCAAAATTTATAAAAAGATTCCCCCCGACAAACTGAAGCCCATTTATCCAATAGACAAAATCAGTCTTTCGCCTGAATAATATATGAACATTCAGTGTGACATTGCTATTAAAAAGACTAATATTTGACATAATACAAAGACAAGTAAATAATAAATAAGGTAAAGAAATGTAATAAAAAGACATAATAAAAACTATTGTTTGAGAACGTCAACCAATGAAGTGAAACAAGATTTATTTTAAAAATTAAAACATTTATGATCATGTATCTTTTCTGATAGAACACTGATAAAACATGGCAGATCTTTTTAAAATTGATTGAATAATGCTACTTTAGGAGGCATAATAAGGTGGACAGAAATGTTCAAGAATAAAAATTCAAAAGTCATTGAAAATCATATGTTCTGGTGTTTAATTTACTTTTTTATTTTATTTTGTTAGCTAAATATTTAGTTCGCTTGCCTTTTTGAAAGTGTGAACTTATTGTTCTTTACTTATTTCTGTCACTCGCAATGATTCTTACTTTTGTATTTCGAACATACCTAAATACTTTTTAATCTCTTATGTTATTCATGTATTATATAATGTTTTTGCTTGAAGTATTTCAATATTTAGTTTTAATTAAATTTTTAATTTCTTATTTGGAAAAGTTGCAACTTCCTTGAATAATTTTTGTAACGCGATGAATAGCAAAAGCCTTAATGAAATTTGATACTCAATATTACTGATACATGACAAATTAATTCTCATTTAATTACCAATAATGTTTTCAAAATTGCTCTAAATAATACTAAATTATAAATACTCGAAAAATTCTAATTGCATCACAATATTTGAAATCAACATAGTAAAAATATTAAAACGCTTTTCCTTAGATTTCATTAGTTCTAACATCACTCATTCTTATTTCTATGTTATTTATAATAGTTATTTGAAATATAAATAGTAAATTATGAGCACACTTGAAGCACAAGAAAAACGCGATTCTTTTTTAATTAGAAATATCAATTCCCTATCTACTAGAGTAATATTTTTAATCTAATCGTAAAACAAAGAATATTCTTCAAAACAACAGTTCTATTGCAACTATACTGCGCCTGCGAGACTATATATAGAAACGGAAAGAAACATTCAAACCCATTTAGACGGCGGCAAATGCCAGACGTTAGCGACTCCGTCGTCCTGGAGAAGAATTTATTTTCCCAAGTGAGAGCTTACCATGAGTTATAGGAACTTGAAGAATTTCAAAGCAACTAGCGCAGAGAAGATAAAATTTGTCTTTTTTAGATAAGGATAAAATTCTAATAATACATTTATCTAGAGGGAAAAAAAGTGTTTGAACTGTTGCATTTAAATTTTATCAATTTGCTTTCAGGCATGTAGATATTATCAAGCAGTTAATTGAGGAATTAAAAAAAATTCTTTGTAAATCAAACATTGTTCATGATCACTCACATGATTAACATATAATTTTAAACTGCAAATTCCTTTTCAAATTGAAATTTAATTTTAAACTATTTTGCAAATGAAACATATGATCATACATAAAATATATCAAAAAATGTAATAAAAATTATATATGCATTAGAAACATTACTAACTTTTTTAGCATATATGAATTTATTTTTTGATCTAATCATATAAAAAGAGATTAGATTTGAAATTAATCTGTGTATATTTAAAAATTAGACGGACGCTTTAATAAAACATTTAGTATAATTAGCTTTTCAAACATTGAATTTTTGAGAGTTTAATTTTTTTAAAAATAAAGTAATATTTCGAAAATTGAAAGCTTAAGATATTCTGAACTACAATTGGAGTCTGTTAGATATTATTCAATGTTTTATAATAAAATAGTCCACATCTTTATATACCATTTATTAAAAGCTTTTCGCTTGTAGTATTAAGATTAAAAAGGTGGATGACAAATTCAGAATTTCAGATGGCAATAGGTGAAATTAATGAACTCTTTGAGAATTTTATATTGCAATTTTTATAGAATTTCATTAAATGAAATCAAGAAAATCTTAAATACACTATACAGATGTCTTACACATCTAAAACACTGAATTTACAAAATTATTGAATTTCTAAAATAAAACATTTTTTATTTAAGAGAGAAATGTCAGCTACTATTTGTTTAGGTTCAATTTGCTAGCACGCCTAATTCTGCAAAGCATTTCCGAAGTACATTGTTATGTATAGTTATTTTTGTTCTTGTGAGTAATCCTTGATGCTCTCAATGAATCAAGAATTTCAATTATCTTCCAATTGCTTTCCTTCTATGTAAAATTATCAGTTCTCTTGAAAAAACAATTACCTCATATTTCACATAGTGCAAGACAGAAGTTTCACTCTCGTGGCATATCTACGTCACCATATTAATTTTGGATAGTATTGCATGTCTTGAAGGAAGAAACAAGAAATATGACCACAGGTAGGAGAACATTCTTCAATTAATGATGTGACGGAAGTCCGGAGATGAGGTTACCATCTCATACCAGGACGATGAAGATTTGTAAAAATGAGGTAAATGACAAGGATGAAATCCAGATTTTTAAATGATACTTTGAGCAACTGTAAAATATAATTACCAATCGCTTATTAAGAAAAATCGTTCTTAATATTGTCAATTTAATTTTCATGGAGTTTTAGAATCGTATTACTGAGCATTTCACAAGCAGCATTGCTAAGTAAAAATACCACGCCTACAACAAATTTTCATCATGGGTTTTCCTAAATGTACATGGACCCATGTAAAAGGACCCAGAAATTTATATAATAAAAAATTACCAGAAATTATAGAATATAAATTCATACCCAATATACAAATGAAGTATATATATATATATATATATCTTAGTGTAACCAGAAATTAATATAATATTTATTATATTGATATAATTATACAATATAAATTTGTTTAAGTTTGAGAAAAAAAAACTTATTTGACTCTTCTAGTTTGATATTTTTAATAAAGCATAATTTACCAAATGATTTATGAAATATAGAAACTTGTTTCCCGCCTTTTTGCTTAAATTTTAGAGCAACCTTACGAATTTAAATATTACGATCTGGCATTAAATAGAAAATATTCGATTAAAATATAATTCTAAAAACTGAAAGGCATTACAACAACTGCAAAGACTTCTAGAAATTTATAAAAAAAGCCATATTTATTTACTAATTCGTAATACAAAGCACAACTTGATTAAAAAA
>JAPMOR010074450.1:0-19726 GCA_026543865.1 Argiope aurantia
AGCGCGGTTCTACCAGACTTGTAATATCTCGCCAAATACCTACTCCGAATTCCACTCGTTTTATATCATTCAGCGCCATTATAAAAGAGTTATGCCTTTTGAGTGACAAAATTTATTTTCCCCTTCTTCGGAAAGGCTGTTATAGAATTCTTCCTGCCTCATATTTCTTTAAAAAGAGGAGGGGAAAAAAAAAAAGAAAAGAACTTCCTATTCCAGAAAAGAAACGCTCTAAGAATATTTACAAGATAAAAGCGTCGAACGAATTTCGATTTTTATTTATTTATTTATTTTTATATTTTAGTTGCTTTTCCCTAGAAGCACAAAAGAGTAAATCTAGCCATTGCAAAGCTAGCAATTCGTGATAAAATTGAGCCAATCTCGCCAACAATGTTCTGGATAACAAGCAGAATACCTTTAGAAAAGGGAAAGGTTACCTTGTTGGCTAATTTATCTGCAAGAACATGCTCGTTTTAGAATTTATACGCATTTTTTCTTTTTTATTCTTAGGGAAAAAGTTTCTGAAAAAGGAAAATTCTTCTGAATTTTTTTCATTTTTTTTCTTTCCTATTCTGCAGTTGCTTTTCTCCGATTAAAGTGGAAATTCTCACGAATTTTCTCGCGTTTTTTTCCTACTACTAACCACTTATATTTTATTTCTGCCAGCCTATTGCATTATGCAGTAACACTTCTCTTCTGATAACGGCCGCCAGAGGGATTATTTGCATTCGAAAGTAGCAGTTTCTTGCAGCTGGATATTCGAATTTCTTGGCTCACCGACTTCGTGAAATTTTTTCTCAAAAAGTGGGTGGCAGGAAAATGAACCGGAGAATTATTATTATTATTTTTTTTTCTCCATTCCAAACGTCAGAATACCAAATATCACAGTTAAATCTTATTAGAATAACGATGACATCGTGCTTAGAGCAGACTATTACAAGGAAAAAATATAAATCTATAAAATAACAACGTTAAGTTACATAAAATGGAATGTTCAGATATATTCGTTTTGCATATGGCTAAATTTATCAGAGTTAATGACATTTCAAAATGACAGTACGTAAAAATAAATAAATAAATAAAAATATTGTGAATATTTCACATGCATGTTTCAATATATTTCAAAACTGTAGAAAGAATCTTTTCTAATAATAAAGATGAATGTGTATATGTTCTTTACTTTCATATTTCAGATATTTAATATACATTAAAAAAATCGATTTGTTTTATATTTTTGAAAATGCAATTTGCTCTCGATTTTTCCTTCCATTTCCTGATGATCTAAAATATGGAAATTCTGAATTTAATTATTTATTATTTACATACATTAAATATTAGTCAAACGATTAATTTTAATTCCACATGAGAATACGTTATTTGACAGAAAATATGAGAACAAATTATTGCAAGAGTCCATAATATTTATGAAAATCAATAATGAAATATATTACAGAAAAAAAGGTAGAATAGAATTAAAAAATAATGATTAGAAAGCATTTTTAATTATTTTTTAAAAAATTAGAAAATAAATCTTTTATTAGAAACAATGACATCAAAGTAAAAAGTTTGAAGCTTTGTAGAAAAGAAAAATATAAAAGGAAAATAAGCCACGATGAATATAATAAGAAGGGAAAGAATTCCAATCATTAAATTAAAATGTAATGTTTTATACAAATGTATTAAAATTCCAAATTGATAATATTTTTTCAGCGCTTCAAAATTTTACGATTTTGTTTTGTCTTCCATATTTTTGCGGCAAAATTTAATTTCTATACATGAAAATTTAATTTTTTGCACATTAACACCAAATTTCCAAATTTCTTAAATATTTAAAAATTCTATTTATCTATTTTCAAAAATCAATTTTTCTCTATTTTTAAATTCTATTTTGATCTTTTTTTTTATGATTCTATTTACGAAGAATTTCCCATTTTATCATTTGCTACTATAACAGAGCTGCAAAGGTAGATTTTCGACTCGGAAATTAGGCAGCTCCCTAAAATCTTTGGGTCGACGGCGGCCCCAGGCCAGTACATTAAAAATTGTTCTTAATTTTGCTGCCAAATAAATGAGAATACAATAAATGTTTACACTGAGTTAATAAAATTATAAATAAATTAAATGGTATATTAATAGTTATATTATTTTCCACTTGACAGATTTTGTAAAATTATAATTTTTAATGTTATATGTCTTTGAAGTTCAATATTTCTTAATCATTAATCTAATGATTAAATGCTTTTATATGTACGCAAGAAGTCATTTACAATTAATTATCAAGTTTCCTTAAAATAGCTATTTTTCTCTCTTCTAGATTACGTATTATAAAATAAATAAAAAACGCATATTTCCGCGAAGTTCCTAATTAACTAAAATAAGTCATTAGCATATTGATTGAATTAAAAATTTATTGAAATACAGAACTAAAATGAGATATTCGAAAGAAGACCTCATAAGATACACTGTCTGCTGCCGGGAAAATGTTTAAAGCCGCCACTGCCCCAGAATTTTTCCACTCAATGAGGGAGTTACTAGTTGGAAAACCTAAGAAGCCTTGATACAGTACATTGCTCCATCCCCCCTCCAATAAGAATTACCGAACAGCCTCCAGAGACTGCATGGGGTTTAGATAAGTGTAATGACCCCACCCTCAACCCTTGATTAGCGCTTCCAGGCAGACGATAGAAGCGCACATAACACGTGTTCTGCGCTCCTATCTCCCCTCGCCGACTCATAATTACAGTTGCTACTTAATTTTGAGCGCATGGCTGTAACTATGTCGAAAAATTATATGTTCCTAATTTTCTTTCTCCCGCTAATTGCGCAGAAATGTTATTCATCTTGGGTTGAAAGTCACAGAGAGAATCTGTCCTCGTTCTTTTTTAATTTTTTTTCACTTCTTTTGTTTGGGGCTGCATTTAGGTGGTCTTTGTTAATTAGAGGTAGTTAACGCCATAATAATAAGAAGTAATGAATAGTTGTTGAAAAGGGGCTAATTGCTAGTTAGGTTAACGGCTTTGGTATTGTCGAGAGAAAAATTAAGATAGTAAGTTTTGTTTCCCTATAATAAGTTGGGGAATCTTTTTCAGCGGATTATAATTTACGAGGAGAATTTCTGTATGGTTATAAATTAATGGCTTTGCTAAAATAGAGTCCATAAATTCTGATATAAGAGTGTCTTATGGAAAAAAGTTGAAAGTTGATGTATTGATTATCATGTGCTTGTTAAAGATATAAAATGCTAGTTTTTAAAATTAATGTAAGATTTGTCTTGATTCTGGAAAGGGAGCCAAAAAATTTGAAACTAGCCACAGAGAAGGCAAGAAGGTTAAAATGTAGTATGTGATGCTAAAATGAATAATGAGGGGGTGAGGGAGGTATTGCAGAAATTATTTAAAAATAAATTAATAATTTTTAAAGCGAAAAGGAACGGAAAATATGCTGATTAATGACCTATGAAAGAATGATTTCACAGTTTTTAACTTAGCACTGTAAACTTCTCTATTCGTAAACAAGATTGATTTAAATGAAACGAATAACTTTTTTTCTTCCTCTGTAACTCTTCAAGAATGCTATCGTCACTTCACAACTCTTCTTAGGTGATGATATTGTTTATTTTGCTTGTTATCAAAGAACGAAACAATTCGTTTTTCCATTTATTATTTTTGAAACTTTTTCTGTGTATCCAATTTTCTATTATAACAAGATATCTATATCATTATCAAATTTAATGCTAAAAGTTTTTTAACTTAATTGTTGAAGCAAATGGTCTATTAAATGAAAAAAAAAAAAAAAAATGCAGAAATTTTTTTAATGACATAGCATAAACTATTCATAAAAGAAATAGAAAACACAATTAGGGAAACACTAAAAATTTTGAAAGAAAAAAAAAAATGAAATAAAAAAAGTAAAGGCCAAATGAAAATGATTTTTAAAACTCAATATATTTTTACAAAATACCAATTTTTCTAAATTTGACTTTAAATAAGCAAATTTAGGAAAATATGACATTCCTAAATAGGATCATATTAAAATGATTTAAAAGGAAATTTTCGAGTTCAGCGCCATCTTTGGTGGATAAATCAAAATATTTAACTGATATTCCCAGTTGCGATGAACCTGTAGACTGGCAAAGGTGCCAGTCTACAGGTTCATCCTAAAAGCAGCAATTGCCTAAAAGAAAAACAAACAAACAAAAAAAAACATCGAGATTGTTTTAAAGAATATTTTAAAAGTTATTTAATTTCATGCTATTATTTAATATATAAAAGACACGATCAATCTTATTCAAATTAACATCAAATATTATATAAATCAATGTTAAAATATTATTCTACTAGCATTCCTAATTGCTTACCATTTGGAACTTTTGTGTTATGTTATGTTATAGTTCTGAAGAAAAAAAAGAGAATGATGTTCCATAATTATTTTTTTTTAAAAACCTCATTCATTTCTATTATCGGATAATAAATAGATTATGGTGATAAAAGCTTTATCATTGCTGCTTATTCTTACACTTTTATTTAAAGTTACTTTCAAATTTCAGTTGTACACTTTTTATACACGATATGCTGAAGTCAACTTTTCAGAAAATGATCCGCAACTAAGTGCTATTTCAGCTTCTCAAAATTTACTTCTTAAAACTACTTATATAAATACTAAATTAAAATAAATTAAAAATTTGTAGTGTTGAAAGTTTGGACGGGAAAAGGACCCCGAGATTTGTATTACCAAGATGGCCTGGTCCCACCTAATATGACCTAAAAAAATGGAACGTATATTGGTCTTTATCATTAAACACTTCGTCTTTTTGGCCTTACAATAGTCTAAAATTCCTACTTTTCAGAAAGGCAAAAGAGGCTTGCAAAAGGAAACAAATCGTTGTATATCGATTAAAAATATATTCTTCAGTACTATCATACTGTTTTTCCGAGTTAAGCAACCGCGAAGTGAAATTTAAACAACGAATGAAGGTGAATAAAAATCTGAAAAATGCATCCTAGGGAATCTGTAGATGCATTGTTCAATTTTAGGACGGACCCTTTTTCACGTCATGGAAAGTTCATATTTTAATCGCAAATATCTCCACCAGTTTTACAGATAACTCCATGAAATTTTTTCCCTGTGTTTTTATTATGATATAGCATTTATTTTTCTTTTTGGCCGATCTCTTTTATATTTTGAGTTATTTTTGTAACTTAATTATTTTGCCGCTGGGGGTACTGTAACCTGTCTCAATAAATTTAGCATTGTCACTACAGCTATAGTACAAAATATCTAGATGCGCATGTCATTAAACATCTACATAGCACACTGGCTTAAATTGTAGTAGGACATTAGAAATTGACCCCAGAATTAAAGTACCGAGGCGCGTTTCGCCCGTATCAAATGTTTATTAACAGATTTTATTAAGTCAATAAGTTGAGCTATCAATCTGCTGTGTAACTATTCAGAAAGTTTTATTCAATTATATACAGAAGAAAATAATTGAACTAATTTCTAAGACGACATAAATTTTCCGTCTGGCACAAAAGAGAAAGCTTTATCGTCTGCGTTACAGCTATTTTAGGATTTAATAATCGAAGATCAGACGATAAAAACGTGGTCTAACCTATATTAAATATTCATCGAACACGGAGCCACTCGTTCGCCTATTTTGGGCGATATCGTTCAAGCCCGGAAAATTAATCAAAAGCAACATAGCCGAAAGTCATTAATTTCTCAAAGGTCAAACATCCTGATTAGGCCTTAAGTTCCTCGAAAACTAATTCTAAGCTCCATTCAAATCTAAAGTCATCTGTGAATAATAAAAATAAATTACAGTCTTATGCGTTTTATTATTATTTCATAGGCTGACACAGCATTTTACTAAGAACTCATTGTACAAAAGACGTCGAAAAAGAAATAGTTTTGTTATTTTCATTGATATAAAGCCATTCAATTATATTCTCAGATTTATCAATAATGATATAAAAATCACCTCGTCCAAAACACTGGATAATGACACTTTATTCTATGAGCATTCTAAAAGATAAAAACACGGTTAAGATGTTTATAAAGACTTGCAGACACTATCAATACAAGTAAATAGCAAATCGCTGTATAGGAAACTGTAAGTTAAAAAGATAGTTTCTCCCCGTGTGAGCGCCTCATCTTTTATAGTTTCCCAACAGGTCACTTAAGATACTTCAGAGGAATCTCAATATATCGGCTCTTAATAGAGACGGGGCTATAATTTTTGCACTTTCCAAAACCTTTTGCCGCTAAATTATAAAATGGTCACTTTGGAACGTTAAAAAAGCCAAAAAGGATAATTGACCTGGCACCTACTAAGAATATTTGTTGATATTTCTGTTCTTTCACGCGATTAGATTAACATTGCAGGAAATCGATGTAAATGCCACAATAAGTGATGCAATCGGTATGGGTAACCGATATAAGAGACAAAAGAAAAAGCAAGCATCATTTTTCTGGTTATAGTTTTCCATGCTTTATAGTATGATAAATGTGAAAAGAGTTTCGTATTCTCAAGTTCAAAAGATCGTGTATGAAAACTGTTAGAGTGAATAGTTTCGTCTTGCGATTTCTCAACAATTTTATTTTTGTAATTTACAGCGTTTACTATTGCTAATCAGTTTCCGACAGTAATAAAGATTCCAACTCATTTAGGACTGGATTTGTGGCTAAAATTGTAGTCGTCCAATTTTGGTTTGAATCGGTGTAAAAAAAGCCATCCAGAATATACAGTCGTTTTCTGAATATTATGTATTAACAGCATCTCTGCGATTAATCGCCAAATATCCCATATTAAGATACCCTTTAGTAATTATTGTTCTCATATTGCATACGGTTAATAAAACCCAAATACATTTATACAAGAATGTTTCAGGAAGACCATTAGCATTGATCTCAGACATATTTGCTATCATTCCATAATAGTTCGAAATGATAGGTTGTTCCGAAGTTACCCTTCTTCGTAACAGAGCATTGATTCACTAACTTCTACTGGTGATCATTTTTCTGAGATCCGAGACTATCCACTACACGCATGCTATTTATAACCTCTTTTTAGACTTTTAAAATAAAATAAGGATGCAAAAGAACGAGAAAAAAGAAATAGTCTCATCTTCTCAAAGAATATTTTTGCATTGGTAATTTCAATACACAAACCCTTCTGACGAATTTATTACACTCCTCATTCTGTGCACATGTCTGCTTTTTTGGCATGCTTTTCCGGGAGATCGGGGGGGGGGGGGAAGGGGATGGAAAGAAAAAAGAAAAGGGTTTTTGGAAATGTTCCAATGCTTTTACAATGAGTACTTTTAAGTATGTCTTGCTAAAATGGATCTACAAAAGAAACGAAATCGACCGGATGAGGCTTGTTACCTCTCGAAGACAGGGTTCGATGTCTCACAAAAAATCATTAAGGATATTCGGATGCATTAAAATTTCATTGTTATCATGACTTACGACGATGGGGGCATTTCTAAACACGCCCTCCCCTTCTTTATCTTCTAGGAAATACTTATTGAAATTTTGTTGCTTGGAATTCCAGTCAACCGATGATGTATAGGTAATATAACTTTTTCAAAGTTTAAAGTGTTTTCGTATTTATTGAGATGATAAAACGTTGTTGTGCGATGCAAAAAAGAGTTATGAAAGCTTGTAAGCATATATAAAAGTTATTTATAAAAGATGGATGTTTTTGCTACCAATTTATACGGAATTAATTCTTTAGGCAACTAGCTAACAAATAAGCTTAACAAACAAAAATAAACGAATTAAAGCCAGATTTAAAGTGAAATGGGTCATAAGAATTTTGTTATATTGTCATGCGATAAATTATAAGAAAATGTTAGTCAAATTAAACAAAAGAAATGAGAGAATTTTTCCAAGAGTTTTCTGTACACATAAAGGGTGTTCCAAAATTAGCGCAAGATTTGAGTTTGCCACCATTCGTGCAGTAAAGTGGTGTCAACCCTATTAAAAAAAACCATTTGACAGCTGATAGTTTACGGTTAGCAAAAATAGAGCGTTACACGATAGAACAACTTGTTAACGCAAGATTTGAATTGAATAATAAACACGGTTTTTTCTCTTTAAA
Organism: Argiope aurantia; assembly: GCA_026543865.1. Lineage (NCBI taxonomy): Eukaryota > Metazoa > Arthropoda > Arachnida > Araneae > Araneidae > Argiope > Argiope aurantia. The sequence goes on from JAPMOR010074450.1 coordinate 8,102, forward strand.
TTGTTATATTTTTATTGAATTGTAAAGTACACAGGATAAGGTTATGTATGGAATAACACATAGGGCAAATGGCCTCTAAGTGGCATATACGCATGACCATTTTGCATAAATCTGGCTGAATTTCGTTGATGCAGCTTTGAGTTTCCCTCTTCAATGCACGAGTGCTTGTGGGCTTGATGGGATAGACATTTGACTTCAAATAACCGCATAAAAAGAAATCCAATGATGTTCAATAACACGATCTAGGGGGCCAATTCTCAAATTTTCGAACTGTTGACGTCAGACTTTCATTACTATTGAAATATTGTTTAACAATGAAAACACGTTGTTCTATCGTTTAATGCTCCATTTTTACTAACACTAAACTATGAACTGTCAGATGGTCTTTTTTTTATAACAGAATTGCCAACATTTTACTGCACAAATGGTGGCAAATTCAAATTTTGCGTCAATTTTGGGACAACCTTTAAATGTTTATAAAAATGGAGTTTTGTATTTATCTTCAAAGTACAGTAGAAATAAATAGATTATGCATTTTGATCCGATTCCCGTTAAACGAATTAGCAGAAATTTGGCCAAAATCTAAAATTTTGATCTGAAGATCATACACAAAATTTCATTTATTTAACTTTTTGCGTTGTCGAATTCACATGGACATGGATGGACAGATGAATATAATTCAATTCTTAAACAAATTGGGACAAAATTTCAGACAGATATACATTTCTAGTACACCATTGCCGAATTTCATTAATATAGCTCAGTGTATTTTATCCAGGGGGAGAGATAGACTGAACTTCCTCTAACGGATTTCGTCCATAATTAGATACTCAAAATTTTTTTATGCAAAATCTACGCGTGAATTTTTGTGTAATCATGTTCACAGCCAGCTATAATTCCAAATATAACTTTTCCAGACCGTCGAAGTTAAAAGCTGGAGATTCATCGATATTTTGCGTTTAAGTTTTTCTGAGAATTTCAATATTTTCTTTCTGAATGTTTGGTATATTAGAAAGTCTTGACAAACGACTATTTCAATATGACTTGAGACATTCTAAAAAATCTGAATTACCGGAACGTATCAACAGCAAAGCTGGAAACTATGTTCGAGTATTAAGGACCATTGCCAGTCACGGTACAACTCTTTTCGTAGAAGGTACATTCCATCATGATTAGAGTAACCGACCCTACACCATTTCTGCAGCTACCAGGGTGGCGACCATATTGAAAACTTCTTATCCTCATATCTGAGGTGCCCTCTGGGAGGTTATATATTAGAAAGAAAAAAAAGTGGTGACATACTTATAGAAATTCTTTTAACAAGCATGTTGCCATTCATATATATTATAAACATTTTTTTAAAGTTTTTGTTTATTGCGATTATTTATTTACTCTTGATATATCTAAATTTTCCGGTAGAAAATATTGTACAAACTCTCATTTATGGATTTTTTAAGTTTACTGAACAATCGTTTAATTAAAGGTATTTATTTATGAGGAAGTTATCGCGATTATTATTATTTTTATTTTTTTTAAGTTAGAAATAAGTTCGGATCTGTCATAATTTTGCCTCAGCGGATGTCTGGTGGATATTATTTCTTTTTAGAAATAAATTCGAATCTGTCATAATTTTGTCTCAGCGGATGTCTGGTGAATATTATTTCTACCGTAACCGTAAAATAAGTAAAAACAAGTATGACATCTCTATTGCTGACGTCATACGTATGAACATTTCAATAGATTTCTTCCAAAGTTTGAAAGTAATCTATAAATTGAGCGCAGGAACTATTTATCAAAATGCATCCGCGTTCTCAGAATTGTGTTCACAGAAAAATGTAATTTTCCAACTCGAGGAGTTAGTTCTAACAAGTGCAAATTCACCAAACTTACGACACCGAATATTTTATTACGATTTCAGCACTATCTGTTTGCATATCTCGCATTCCGAAAAGTAAAAACAAAAGGAATTAACGAAATGGTTCTATCAAATGGAGTTGGTTATTTCTTGAACACGCGGATATAAATCAAGATCGCCGATTAGTGACTAGGGCCTCCTCTAGATGGCGTTAGGTATCAGGATGTTAACTGAGCCAAGACGGTAAGCAGGAAGGAAAAAGTGACAAATCTTCCATAAGGCGGCAAACGCTCTTAATGCTTCCGTATCTAAAAGCTAAGATCTCCGGCAATCCCCGGGGGACTGAGGGGAAAGGGATAATAATGCACTCTGCAAATCAAACGACGGTGATTTTTCTGGCGGAGCGCTCGAAAGGTGCCGTGGAGACTTCCAATCCGAAGTTCGAAGGAAGTGAAATATTCGATGCTTTTTATTCATTTTTCAGTGTATTTCCGATTCCATTTAAGGTTGGTTAAAAGAGTTGAATAAAATATTTTGATAAAATGGTCTTAAAACTTAGATTTGGAGGAAACAGTGACATGAATATATAGAAATATTTCCCACAGATTATTAGTTAAAAATATGATCTGTATTTATTGAATAAAATAAATATTGCACTTTGATAATGCATTAAAGAGTTAACAATGCAGAATAATATCATCAAAGTTGCGGTAATAAAAAAATAAGAACGAATTAATATTATTGAGCAAAATTTTAGGTTTTAAATCTTACTCCGTGACATTTCGCTTTTCTATTTCTTCCAACAGAATATTATAAAATAAAAATACCTAGCAGCCTTCGGTGACCAGCTTTTTGCCTTTTTTAATCTTGTTATGCCAGTCAAATTTAATGAACAATAACTCATCAACAACAAAAGAAAATTCCATTTTGAAATTTAACAATACACATAGGACATTCTGAATAGAAAATGGCAAAGCCAAAAAAATGGGGGACGGTTTCCAAGACTGGGCGTTCTGCAAAAGTTTTATTTTTCGAAATTTCTTAAAAATGTAAAAAATGTGGAGAATAGTCGTGTATTGATAACATATCTAAAATTCATGAGCATTTATATAAAGATTTTATTTATTTATTTTTTGAAATCGCTTATTGGTTGTGTTTAGAAAATTGTCGAGATTTCTCTCTACGTAAAAGGTATTGAGAGGTAATGTTTCTGAAACTACTCGCGAAAATGGAAGATAATAAAGGGCTCATGAACTCTAGATTATTGATTGAATATCTAGAGTTCATGAGCTTCCATGTGGAATAAAAACTGGTGAAATCGAACCAGTAGTTGTATCTGGGGAATAAGTTCTTTGTTTTTCTGACTAATTCAAACAGATAAATAATAATAACAGTGAGTTATTTATTTACCAGATATTAGTCGCAAAAAACTTTTGAGGGAAGTTTAGAGTTTATTAATGATTAATATTTGATTAATAACATGATGAAGCTTTGGAATGAGTAAACGCTTTTATAAATAACCTTATTTGAAAATTATGCTAATTCTCTCTTTACTTTCAGGACCTCTAGAAGTATTGAATCTCAAAGGACAAGTGCGAAGAGATTGCCGACCTCAAATACCATCGATTAGTCTTCGTATTCATGACAGAAAAAAATATATTTCAACTGAAAATCCCTATTTCGTATTTCCACATCACAACGACGAGGAGACGTATGAGGAAGTTACGAAATACTAGAGAGTACATTTTTTACCCCTCTTGATATTAGAGTCAAATTTCAAAAAGAGACGAAAAAAAAAATTAGCTCAGGCTTTATTTGTCTTTGCTGCATCAGTAATTTATAAGGAGCATCTCAGTACTACTGGCTATCAATAGACTTCCCCTACCACTTCATTCAATCATTTCCATCAGACGTAAATTGAGATGTTAAAAAGGGAGAAATAATTAAAAAAATGTAATTTAATTCAATAAAAAGTACGAAAAAAATTTTAAAAATTCCCATTTAAAAGCAATTTTAAGACGACATACTTTACGGAAGCTACTCGACACACGTTCAGCAAGCAGTATGCAGACGATGATGCAACGGCGAAGGGAGGCCACCATCTTCATCCCGGCCAACTCTCTCTCCTCATCTGTCTCTCCTGGTAATCTTCTGACTGGGCGAGAGTGTAGAAAATGAGCGTCGGGACCGCAAGCCCCAATCGATGGTACGTGATTAATTAAAACGGGTTAATTGAGAAGAGTCGGGTTTTGTTCCGAATGACGCTTCACCACTTAATGAATGAACGCCTCCGCTCTCGATATCGAGTGGGCAATGGAGAGGGATGGATGAGTGGTCCGACTTTTGTGCCCGCCACCATAATGGGACTCTCTGGGAAATCGGGTCGCATATCCCACATCCCGCTTTGCTGCTGCTGATGGGGGGAATTGAATACCTCAGCAGTTTTTGTGATTTGATCGGTTTTGAGAGTCATTTAATGAATTTAAATTGAGTCCAGGTCAATTTAAATCCATTCCCGTCTGAATAGTGAAAAAAAATATATAAAAAGGGGTATTGTTCAAAATTTTGAATTAGAAGGAAAATCTGAATTGTTTAGGATGCCTACAGTGAGTTCGGAGAATAATTTGAATTATTAAGTTAATTGCTGTCACTCATTCACCCTTATAGAACTCTTAGCTTCATTATGTTATCTTCCAACAGGTAGAAGGGGTGGGGGAACAATAACCGGATACTCCGACACACCCATAGACACGGGGAAAAATCTGAATGACCGGACTTCCCCGACATCAACACTGACGAGAACTACGGTTTATCACCGGCCACGGTACAACCCTTCCAATGGAAAGTACGTCCCGTCATCGATATGATGTAGCCGACCCCCACAATTTTTGTGCCCACAAGGTTGGTGAAAAACAGTCACTCTACTGAAAGCTTCTCATCCTCGTATCTGAAGTGCCTCCCGGTGGGAGGAACAAATGAGATAACCTTACTTTAACTGGCTACTCCGACCCTCCACTAAAGTACACAGATTAATATGAAAAGTCGGACCGCTGTGACAGCAACACTGGGGGGGGGGGACTATGGTTGAATCCTAAGGGCCATTAAAGGCCACGGTACAAAGCTTCTCTTGGGAAGTACATCCCGTCATCGATAAAAAGTAACCGACTCCCACCCTATCTGTACCCAACAGAGTGGCGAGAACCAACCACCGTACCGAAGGCTTCTCGTCCTCATTTCTGATGTGTCCCCCAAAGGGAGAGAGATGTGAGGGAAATCAAACTTTCGATTATAGGTAAAGTTTCGGAGTTAGTTTAATTTAGTTAGATTGATGTTCCATTTGAAAACTACAACAGAATAATTATTCAAAGCTCAATTAAACGAATATATAATCACACGAGTCTCCAATTACCCGAAAGGATTTTAGGAGGTGGAAAAAATTTCACAGAAAAAGAAATAGGTTTAAGTCTATTTGTGATAGTAAAAAATGTCTAAAAAATGAAATATACCTGTGAAAGAAAAAATTCTAAATCTATTTGTGAATAATAATAGTGAAAATGCATCCAATAACCTTGACGCAACTTTTTCTAACCAAGGAAGGTAATTTTTAGCAATAACAATTACCTTTTTAATTGCTATTGCTATTGGTAATTTTTACAATAACTTTTAAACATTGCCTTATCCGTATGTAATTTTAATACGAATGCATATGAGTAATGAACTTTTTTACTTTAATTGAAGACTTAATATTTTATGGACATTTCACATATATACAGTTATAATGCCATTTTCCACTTATCCCGCCAGTTAATAAATAGAACCATATGTCGATCAAAATGATAAATGTTGATCATTCGAATCTGCTATTCGATCCTCCAGAGTGGAGCCGACAGGGGATGTGGATTTAATGGATTGGGGTAGCACAAGGAAAGGATGAGAGGCTGATGAGCAAAAAATCCTCAAAAGATTTCCACAAATCGTTGATAAAAATGACAGGATCCCAACTTTCTTTTTAAATCCCCTTCTTTGCAACTTTTTTTCTTTTCTTTTTTGTGTCTTTTCTTTATTTCTTTCATTTTTTTCCTTCTCCTTTAATCCTTGCCTAAAAATAAAAAATAATGATAAAAAAAAACGCAGAATGGGAAAATCAGGATGCCGAATGAAAAAAAAGAGAGGCCAGAAGATAAAATCGGCGGGCGGATTAGTAGACTAAAAGAAAAGAGATGGGGGAAAAGGCAAAAAAGAAAGGGTGCATGTGTTAAAGATTTCGAAAGTGTTCCATGGACCCTTTTTTTCTATCGTCTGATATCATCCAGGATAATCCGCTGGGAAGAATTAGAGGCGGAATGTTCGCCTTCACATGTGCAGTGGCATTTTTCAAGCCTATGCCGCTGCCAGTTACAGCTCATAAATCCCATAGATAAAAAAAATAGAAAAAGAGAGGGAGTGAGATTCCCTCTCTTTTCATTTGATGCATCTACAAAACAACTGAGTTGACTGTAACTGTTTCTTTTCGACGTATAATGAGGAAATAGTTAAGTTGCATTTACCGTGGTGGATTTAAACTCGATTTTTCAACTATGTCAAGCAAAATTTCAAAAATAAGAAATTTAATTTTTTTTTAAAGTTCAAGCTAGTTGATTTGAACGTAATTATCCTATTTTGATTTTTGTATTCTTATTTTGATGTACATTTTTTCTAAACGAGATAAAAATTGAAATAAACATATAATCCCCCCCAACATATAAATTGGAGATAGTGGAGATTCGAGAACTTAAATTTTTATTTTCTGAATATTTTGACCGTAATATTATTGAACGTATTATTTGAACGTAACTATCCTATTTTGATTCTTGCATATTGACGTACATTTTTTAAATGAGAAAAAATGTAATAAACATATAATTTGCCCCCCCCCCCCGACATATAAATTGAAGATCTTGGCGATACGAATTTTCAAATTTTTATTTAGTGAATTCCAAAATAATCGTTTATGCTTTAAAATATAGCGAAAAAAAAGCAAGTATAGTAACGACTGAAACCGAAATTGGACACAGAATTATAATTTTATTAATAAGTTCACATACACACCAAATTTCATTAATTAAAGTCATTGAATTTTTGAGTATTCACGTATTCAGGTATACTAATGCACAGAACGGCAGACGGTCAACCAGTTTATGAATATAAATCAAAATCTAAAAATGTATCCATCTACTCTACATGTTTTGTAGTTATCGTATTCATCTGCACTCAGACAGACAGAAGTACTTTCAGTAATTGGATTTCATTGAAAATTTGATACTAATCTAATAGTTTGATGCAAAGACCACATATCAAATCTTCCTGTGATTGGACTTTGCTAAAAATGTGATAACAAATGTGATTTTTAATATTTTGGTACATATACCGAATATCCTCCGTCTTCACGAACGTGCATGTCAACAGATAGACATAATTCTAAAAATGTGATTTTCGAATTCTGGGACGTCTGAATTGTAGAATTTCCATAAAATCTGGAGTTCGAGTTTGCTTCCCGTCGAATACAGTATTTTTGTCGAGACTAGAAAGTAAACACGTTACACGAATGAACTAAAAAAGTGATCTCAAACGTTAAAAGAGGAATTCAACACCCTCACACAGCCCCTGGTAACATTTTTTCGCGATTCTTTTTTGGAAGCGCAATTCATTGCTCTGGAACATACGAGTCTTAGATAAGAAAATACGTGTCTGCAACCGCGATTGCCTCGATTTAATCTACCAGTTCGTAGAAATAAATAGAGAACCAAGAGGGAACCGCTGGGGTATTAAAAAAATGCCCAGATTAGATTTTTCAACGTTTCGCTCTGTGAAGCGAGAAGAGAGAAAGAGAAGAAAAAAAAGGGGGGGGGGAATTTTAATGTTAGTTCAAGAGGAAAAAAGGACTCTGAAATGAAGTGGCGGAGAAGATTGAAAAAAACACCGCATATTTGAAAAGTTGTTGCGCGATATTCGGATCTGACATTCCTCGCCGGTTGAGTAGCTGTCAATACGGGCCGCCGGCGAGAAAATTTTTAACATTATATGAAGGAGGGAGTGAGGTGCCCTCATCCATGGCAGACACTTAGATGTTTTCTTTTCCACTGAGCATGATTTGGATCTGAATCGATTCCCCGTCTGCTGGTGAGGTGATAGGTTGAGAAAAGGAAGAGGGGGGGGGCTCAAAATCCTTTTCTGCCTCCCCACAATTCTTTCTTTTTTGACATCAGACGATTTCTGATTAAATTTTGGGTCTGAGCTGTGAAGGAAAAGGAAAATAAAACAATGTTAGTCTAAAATAAATATAAACTCGATAAAATATTTCCTACTTATAGTAGGAGCCATGAAAGGCTAGTGGCAGAGTCTAAGCTTTGGTATTAGAGAAAACTGAGTTCAAGATCCGATTCCACATTTTTGCCCAGCGATTTATGGTCCAACTATTCGAGTAATCATCTATCACTGAGTAGTTAGTTATATAAGCATTACATTTTAAAGCCACAAAAAAGCAATTTTTGGGAAAATATTAAGTAACTTTGAGCCAGAATCAAAGACGAGGGTCACAGTTGAGCTTGCAGCTCCACCTCGTCAAACCTTGAATCACTCCATTGGTAGGATACTTCAAATTAAACCAGGTTTACATATGCTGTGTATCTACATGGCGTAGGATCATGTTTTGCGATATATCTCTGGTCTTGAAATCAGGATATTACCAACAGGAAACTGCAGCCAGCCATCGAATATTAAGTTATCATTTACGATTTTGCAATTTTCATCTTATCCAGGAAGTCACAGAAAGAGTGTGGGTGAAAGGTCGAAACATTCAATGTTAAAATTCCAGGCGAAAACCTTTACCACGTCCCAGCGATAGATGACTTCATTGGATTATGGCATCAATATATACATGGAGGGCAACTATACGAGGCTTAACATTAGAAGCTCTTTGATGAAGTATCAGCGTCTCGATTCGATTACGATTCGGAGCCGAATCTAATGAAAATTCATTAGATATATGGCACTGAGTGCGTTTAATCGATTTTTGGGAGTCAAATATCTTCCTGTTGGCGTGGTATGCAGATTTTCCAATCAAAGAAATTTCGGGTATCCATATTTATTAGAATATAAAATAAAGTCACGCTTCAAACAACACAAGGATATTTTGGACCATTGTCGGCTGACGAAAATGACATCTGAGCCTGAAATCTTTATGCGAATTTCCACATCATAAACGTGACTATTTGTCTTTCAACAGTTTAAGCGACCATTCAATCAGAGTACATGGCGGATTTTCAGTGAAAATAGTTTCGAACCTGCAACTTTTTAATCTCGAATATGTGAAATTATAACTTCTTTGACAGAAAGGATTGTGTTGGCATGATCATATATTTCATAGAAGGTCAAAGTAGAAATAAGATATAAAATTTAATTAATTTTTAACAATTCAGTGTCTTCTCAAACAATTGAAATATTCCATCATCTTATTTTCTATGACAGAGTAATGATAATTGTTGAAAAAAATCTTAAGAATAAAATAAATATATGATTCCGTTCTTCATATGAATTGAATTCATTAGCAATCATTTTATGGCATTAAAATCTTTCAAGCAAGTGTATAAATTTCAACAAACAGAACCAGAGAAAATAATTCCTTAGCAATCATTTTATGGCATTAAAATCCCTCAAGCAAGTGCATAAATTTCAACAAAGAGATGCAGAGAAGCCAAGTAACTACAATTTTAAAAACATCAAGCAGCTAACTAATCCGGTCTCAGTGCCTCGGCAACCATTCAAACAACGGAATGTGAAACTTATGCTAAAGAAAACTTCAGCATCCAGGCCTCTCCCTATACAACTTTCCCTCCCTCCCCTCCATGCCAAGGGGGAAGTCTTAAAAGTGTTGTCCTCGCAGAACACAGCGCCCATCTCCTCAAATTTGCAAATGTCGTGTAAAACGGGTTTTAGTCTTTTCTAAATGTCCTCCCTCCTTCGGCGAATGACAAGAGAATTAACCAAGCTATCTGAAAGCAGGCACAAAGGGATGGCCTCTTCCTCACAAGCTGCAATCGAACGATGCCCCAAGACTGAATAATGCATACGGTTGGTTTCTGTACTGGTTGCCAAGGCAACGGGGGACGCCCGGAATGAAACGTTTGGGAAAAGACCCTTAATCTCCATCCCCTCTCCGGAAGACGTCACCCCTCATTACGTGTCTTCTAGTACGGGGTCAACAATTCTCAGTCCAGGAGCTGGAAATGTGTGCAGTACTTAGATGGTTACTCACACCATTTAGTTCGAATGGAGTGCAAGAAGCGGATCCAAAGACACATAAAGGATTTAGATTAATAGAGAAGATTTGCTTTTAATTGTTGTACAGGTAGTTATTCAAAAGAACAGAACAGCTCGGGCATAACAGGTTAAAAAATTTTAAGAAGAGAAGAGCATACAGATAAGTAAAAAGAAATGTCATTAAGAAAGAATTTTGGTTCTTTATCATTATTTTAGGTTGTTTAAGTTTCAACGCCAACCATTGGGAAAATGTTTAAATCTGTACCCTTCTTTAGGATATTAAGTTTTAAAGAGAGACTGCCAACCACTGTGTCAGTGTATTAAAGATTTATTCAGCCATTAAGAAAGTGTTTTGATTCTCTACCATTTTTTCAGATATTTAAGTTTAAACAAAAGATTTTCAACCATAAGGGGAAGAAACAAGAAAAGGTTTTTATTCTGTGCAATTCTTTAAGATAGTTAAGTTTTAGAGTCAGACTGCCGACCATTGGGGTAGGGCTTTGATTCTCTACCATTCTTTAGGACGTTTAGTCTGTAACGAATGATTGCCATCTATCAGGAAAGGGTTTAGTAAGCGTTTTGATCCCCTATTATTCTTTGAAACATTTAAATTTTTTACGAGTGATTGTCAATATAAGGGGAAAAATCAAGAAAAGATTTTGATTCTGTACCATTCTTTAGGATGGTTAAATTTTAAAGCTAGATTACCAACCTGTGGGATAGGGTTTTGATTCTCTACCATTCTTTAGGATATTTAGTCTGTAACGAATGGTTGTCAACTATTGGGAAACGTTTTTAAAAAGGTTTTGATTCTTTACTACTCCTTAGGATGAAGTTTTAAAGAGATATGTCAACCACTAAGTCAGTGGATTAACGGTTTATTGAGCCATTAAGAAAGGATTTTGACTCCCCACCATTATTTGGGATATTTAAGCTTTAGAAAATGATTGTCAACCACAAGGGGAAACATTAAGAAAAGATTTTGATATGGTACCATTCTTTAGGATGATAAAGTTAGATCGATAACTATTTTGTAAAAGGTTTTGATTTTCTACTGTTCTTTAGGATGAAGTTTTAAAGGGAAATATCAACCATTGAGTCAGTGATTAAACGATTCATTCAGATTAAGAAATGGTTTTGACGCTCCATTATTCTTTAGGGTATTTAAGCTTTAGAGAGTGACTATCAACCATTGGGGTTAAGGAAATATTTTGATTCTTTACCCATTTTTAAGAGTTTTAACGAATTATTATCTACCCTTGGGATCAATGATGTAGCGATGGAGAAAGAGCAAGAAAAAATGTGAGTCTACGTGGAACGCCATCTTAAGGGAAGTCGTAGGAAAAAACATCAACGCATTCAGATCATTTTTTAAAGCCAAATATGATGGGAAAGCAAAATATAATGGTTGCTCCAAAATCTATTTACACTTCCTGAGCCACTGTTGGTGACTAAAGTAAAAAATACCATAT
>JAPMOR010074450.1:19826-35679 GCA_026543865.1 Argiope aurantia
TATAAGCCTGAGTAACGTTCAACATCTTTGCACCACGAATTCGAAGGAGCTTCCATGGAAGGGTGAAGACAAAAATATTGACTAAATCAGAGTAGAGAACTTGAGACTGGAGAATCTGTCATGGTCCACCCCCCAATAGAGAATCAACAATGAAGTACTGTTTTTAAGATTTCGTTCAAAAATACTGTGTGGTAAAGGTCAGGCGACTATTGATAGCATGTGGGGAAGGGGATTATGTGCTTTCATATAATAAAAATTAATGAAATCTGACCAACGCTTGGAGGATTGGTTCTTTGAATATTCTAATTATTTTAAACGTATGCAGTATTCCTTAAATTATTTCTTCTAAATAATTAATAATTGTGGTCTGCATTATTACATTTAGACTTAAAAAAAATACAGTTCAAAGTCTGATATAGGCCTAAAATTTGTCTTTCGAATTTTATAAATCAAGGATTTAATAACTCTGTATTTATTACTCCGTAACTTAAAAAAAACATTTTCGTATGTCAAATGCCCTACATTTCGCACCATAAAAGTTAAAAAAATAAATAACGCATTTTTTCTATTCAAAATATAAATAAAGATTAAGATGATAATGATTGACACATTAGCATAAAATGATGCATACACATGTTTAGATGACATCGGCAGTTACGTTTGTCATGTGACTGCGTAAAGTCACTTAAATTCATTCCATTACGAACGAATTGCTCTAAAAGAAAGCGAGCAACAATATACTAAATTGAGAAGCACATCCAATAACAAAAACGGAATTACAAAGCAAATAACAATGCGCCAAATGAATAATCAAATCAATAACAGCAGAAGGCTCTGAAGCAGTTCAGCAAATGCTGTTTCCAATACTTCTGATATGAAATTAATTCTTCCAGTAACGACACTCCTGACAACAAGAGAAAGGATTAAAATAGTTTCTGATAATAACGATATCTGTCAGAGGCAAGATTTGATGGACGTATAATCGAGTGCTGTCAAATATAATGACAACTGAAGGCAATATTTTTGCAGAAAAAATATCTGTATTGTACACAGAGGGGAAAAAAATCCAGAGAAACACGAACAACAAGTAAATTAGGCCGATAAGCCATTAAATAATATCATTATAACATTATATAAGAATTTACTTGATTTCCTAATTTGATAACACATCCTATTTGGGACAGTTATTATTATTTTAACTCCCTTAATAATATGAAGGATTTGAGATAATGATGCGTTTTTAAATCATTTAGTACTTTTCATTTAATTGCAGATTAACAATTAAAAATTCAATAACTTACGCAAGTCAGTCTCGTCATTGTATGCGAAGTGGTTAAGACAACCAGGACAGATTACATTCTGTATGTCTTCAAATATTTTCAAAATTTTTACTGGTTTTCAAAAATTTACAATGTCACTGCTAGTTATAGCATTATACTATATTGTGGGATAACGGACATCCTCAATCTGAATTATGTTTTTTTTTTCTCGTCTTAAATAAAGTTCTGCAGTTTAATGTCAACATCTTGACTCTACTTTTTATAGGAAAAATAAAATACTGACTAAATCTAAAAATTTCAAGGATATATATACTTTATAAATGAAGTTTACTACTGAAATCTGTAAAAATAACCGATTCTGACATTGTACAGATTTTAATTAAACCAAATCTAAAGAGCTTTTGATTCAGAACAAACTTATAAACCAGTATCTCAGTGTTCTTAGAATATGATGACAGCTTCAAAGCACTGCGATAGACTATAATTTTACTTTAAGTCAAAACAGTGAATATTGTGATGGTTTAAAAATAACTAATAATATCCTGTACAAATATTGACTAAAGAAACTTATTTTATAATAATGGATGTACAGTAAACATTCCATACATTTTGTTGATGATGTACTTAGATGTCCCATTATATCATGTTGGCATGCAATGGTTATGTTATTTCTAAAATACCGTTGAAATAATGACTTCATCATTCGATCCCTCTCCCCCCCCCATCTTCGAAGTCAGAATCTATCGAATAAAAATTACAGAAGCATAAATCTTTTTTTTTTTCGCCGGTCACGCAATTATCCCGTTCTATTCCCAAACTTAATACAGACAAAGAACGTTCCGGGAAAAATAATCTCGTTCTCAGTCAGTGCCGGTAATCTAACTTCAACATCTCAACTCAACTCTTGATGGCAGAAGAAAGAATATGGCAGACAATCAATCCCAGTTAAGAAATGCTTCGAATTCTGTCTTTTGCTTCATCTACCTCGAGGAGATACCGCTAATGGCGTCCATTAATAATTCATTGGAGTTTCCCCTTCGCACGCGGGGCGAGCATTAATCAAGTTTCTGGAGACATTTTCCTCTTTTTTCGTTTTGCCATCCATTTCGGGAAAGCAAGGTAAATAGCCCTGGGTTTGAGACTCAAAAATTTGTCGGGATTTTTCTTCTTTATTTAGGAGAAATTTGAGAGTGGAATTATTCATCAAACTAATTCATGCTCGGGCATGAATTTTTAATGTGGAGCATGTAGTATCTTTCAATTTACATGCGAAATAGGAGCACCTAATCATTCAAAGACCGCGTGATTTATTTTGTTAATTAATTGAACGAAAACCGGTTTGATTTTATTTATATATGCATAATCTATCAAGAAGTATTGAATATTTTGATTCAAAGCGGTAGAAACAATCAATCGTTTCAGAAAGAAATAACATTATATCAATCAAAGGCTAATAGTTCTATGGTGAAATATGACATATTTTATTGATAATATGATGTGTGTCAATACACCGTAATAAGACCATTTAAAAATAATTACAAACTTCGAATTCAGAGGTAAAGGATCCTTCCCTAAAAGACATGAAGACAAGTGTTGATATAATATAAATAAAGACAAAGAAGAAACAAACAAACAAAAGTAACTACTGTTAAAAACAGAAACAGCATAACCTCTTTTGATATGTTATATAAAGTAATATAGTAACAGCAACACTGGCGGGAACTACGGTTGAATACCTAAGGGCCATCACCGATTACGGTATAACCCTTCTCGTAGGAAGTACGTCCCGTCATCGATAGAAGATAGTCGACCCCCCCCCCCTCCACCATTTTTATATCACCACGGTGGCGAAAACCAATCACCAAGCTTTTCATCCTCATTTCTGAGATACTCCCGCCGATGGTAATAAATAAATAAAAGTTTTAAAAACCAGGTATGTTTATAAACTGGTATGTGTGGCTAAGATAGTTTAAGATTTGGAGATTTGGAGGAATAAGCCTGATTGAATTGAGACACATCAGCCAGCAATCTTCGCATTTCGTTCATCAGTTCTCTTTTTATCTATAACTTCAGAGAAAGAAATGCGAATTTCTATTTTTATAAAATGAATAAGCAACAATAAATAAAACAGATAAACAATAAGATTTAACATAAAGGGATAAAGAATACAATTTTAATGACAACTAATCGCTATTCTGATTATCCATATATTTGTTAAGCGGTTGATATTTAGCCACTGTAACAATTGCGCCAATTGGCTAAAAGACAAAAAAAAAAAAAAAACGTTTGTTGTGGTTATGTGAAATTTGGAGAAACAAGAAAATGTACATGTTAATTTTTTGATGGTGGTAGTATTCTCACCAAAATGAAGGTTTCCCGCAAAGTATTTCACTTGAATTGAATTGTAAATATACTTTTTAGTGCTTTGTTCTAACATCCGTGCGTTTGTCCACGCAAGTTGCCTATATTGGTCTAATATATATATATATATATATATAAAGAGGAAGTTCTATGAAGATTCCCTGCTGTTTTGCATAATAGCATGCTGCATAAAACAGCACACCATTAAACCAATTGAAAATTATAAATTTTCATAAAAATACATGATATAATTTCAATTATTATAGTAAAAATCGCTAAAAAGCCCGTCTTAATATATGGAAGATATTATATAATTTTTCATAATAATACTTACATTTTTAATTCAAATTCATAGACTCTCTCTTAAATGATCTAAATCCTAAGCAATTTGCATCAACTCCGGGTTTTTGCTCAATTTCTTGATTCCAGGAAATGCATATTAATCAACACGCTTATTCGCCTCCGTGATTATTATTTTTATTAAAATGAGAGTTATAGACGTAACATGGGGCAGTTGTCATGTGCCTGACACTTTTTCCGCGACAATTCAGATGATAACTAATTCATAGGTCTTAAACGTATTAAATTTTATATCAAATATAGCGAGTTATCACTAGAAAACTCACCATGACAGTTCAGCAGCAATATTGCGTTCTTAGGCCTTATCAAACTTAACTCAATAAATTTTTATATCATCTAAAATATTGCTAAGAAAAATATCCGAAATTGTCAATGGAGGAAAAGTCCAACAGGGTAAATAACGGATAAAAACGTTTTATTCTACACAAAAACACGAAATACAGGGGAAAAAACACAGACGAACGATACACAGTAAATAGCAGTTCATAGGAAGCAAATTGGTAATAAACAAACATAACAGCGCAAAGAGCTTTGAGAGAACTCGCAAGAAGTAGACACTCCAAGGGAAACGTTGCTCAACTACTCGACTATTCGTCTGTACGCCTCCGCTTTTAATAGGTCTTGTAACAGGTCATCGAATGCTCTAGAACAAACGCTAGAATTCGAGTCCTAATAGAGCTATCTCCAAGATTCTAGAATATTCAGGATCCGACATTTTTATTGCCAAAATTGCCAAATTCGTTGTCAAGTTGCCAATTTTGCCATCATTGACTCAGCATCCATTCAACCGTCATTACTGTATTTGTAAAACATTCTTCCTTACCAGTAGACTTACTACGGAGAGAAACAATATTGCAAATGTGTAACAGTAGGATTAATTTATTTTAAATTAATCTATACAAAAATCATGGACGTTTTTCCCAAAAGTACTTTCTATAATCGAGAATCATAAAAATGTAGCAGTCACTGCATTATAGAATTACAAAACGGAATATTTATTTATTTAAATATTTTTAACGAATAGTAATCATTGAAATGCACTCTTGTTTTTCAAAACTTCTACAGACGAAAGTAATTACATAAAGGCGTGCCACATTCTTTAACTGCCATCATTATAAATAAGAGAGCTACAAAGAAAGATTAGTTTATACAAGGAAAATTTTTTCCGCACATTAAGAAAATTCTTGCACTGTACATTTTGCAATTCATTAACAGGGTAATTATATCAAAAAGTACATTCCTTCAACTCTAAAACACCTTAAAAGGCGTTTTCATACTTAAAAATATTCGTTAAAATTCTTAGAAGAATTTAAACACACCCTACTGTCATATCTTTGGAATACATTTTTCTTATAAGTTATCAAAGAGTTTTGGACTGAAAATTGTGTAACGTAGATGAAGATGTAACGCTATATTTTATAAATATACTACTGATAAACGAAATATATGTATATTGCTATATATTGTTAACATATATTATTCGTAATTGAAATCCTTTATTCATAATGCTTTAAAATAGTAATTATTTTTGTATAAAATATTATAATATACTAGCCCTCTTTTAAGATATACATATCTTGAAATAAATAAAAAATGATAATAATGAAAAATAACGATGGGGGGGGATTAGAGGTAGTCTTAACGTTGCCCAGCAAAGAAGTCCTATTAACCACATATATTTTTGGCGAACAATTACGAAAGAGCTTATTAGAGTGGAATCTTTGGCGATTTAACGCTGAGATAAGGTTAATAAGCAAGCATCAGAAAACCAAATGTGTTTGGACACTATTTTATTAAACCAAATACCTTAAAACCGAAATTTGATCATTGTAGTTACAAAATTACTTACAAAATTTCAGATATTTAAGTTATTGTACTTTTGAGTTATTTTGTTTGCATGTTTCTGAAAGAAAAGACCGATAAACGATCAAGTCCTTGCCGATTTAGGTTGCAAATTTGATACTTATCCACTCATTAGATACCAAATATCATTCATTTAGCTTCCTTCTTTTTGTGGTTATTGTATTAACTTACATTCGGACAGTCGAAATGGGACTTTTTTAAAGTTTGAGACAAATCTTCGAATTTAGGGAAGAAAATCATAAACCAAATTTCATTTTTCTAATTCAAAGCACTTCCATATCCGCCTATCCATCTGTCTGTGAACTTAACACCTAAATTCACAGACAAACGGATATACACAATTACAAAAATGTGTTTTTCGAGATGTGAAACGAGAAAATTCTTTATATTCTCGAGTTCACAATACTTTGTATTTGTAAACTTAACATACGAGAAAGTAACAACAAAATAATGAAATCTGCATTATAAGATAGCTGAAAGTAATTATATATATATATTATATATATATAAGCAACTATCAATTCAGCTTCAATATATATATAAAACTTTGTGGTGGAAAAAAATGAAAAAATATAATCATGAAATAGAAACAATTAATTACTCACTCCTCCGTTTGTCAGAATCATTGTAATCAGTTAAAATTACAGTCAAGTTTCGTCTCAAAGCATTTAAGATGTTCATCAAACGTCTGTTATCTTGGAAGCGACAAGAAACCAATTCAAATATTGTTTTGTATAATTGCAATTGAAATTTTGTCGTTTCCACATTTGAAAAGTCACCGCTTGAAAAAAAAAATGGTGATAAAACCCTATTAGACATAACTAACGGTAGGTTAAACTAATGTTACGAATTTTTTCTGCCGGGGTTCGTTTGGATAGTGGAAGTGATATGGTGTGTAGAACGTTCAATCAGCAGACGGAAGTAGAAAATAAAACAACGACGTTTATTTACACGAAGACACACAGGACAGCACAAAAGCGACAACTATATACAGCACAGAAGACGATTATCTTCACTCGAGACGTGTAGCATACAACAGCACCATACAACCAGAATCTACTGCAGACAGTAGCGCACAGCTCAGTTCAGCACGAGCTTGACTTCGTCGCTTCTCACCGTCGTTTCCGCCTACTCCGCTCTGTCGCTTACGACTCCTCCGCCCCGTCTTCGGACTTGGATTACTGACTTCTCTTCTCTGGCAGCTGCAGCCCCCTTTTATAGATCTCAGGAGGCGGGGCTAGAAGCCTCTCAACCAATCAGGAACGTTCGAGGCGTATCTCGGTTCCTACTGGACGGATCGGGAAAATTCTCGAAGTTTCGGGTATAATCTATTTTGGCACCAAAGTCGCCAAATTGGTCGCTAAGTCGCCAAAGGGTCGCCAAGCTCTGGGACCACCGACACGACGCCCAGACTCTGTCCCATACAGATGACTGTAAAACATTCTTTCCATTGATGGAACCAACTATGCTGGGAAGCCGAATTGCAGGTTTGTAACACTAATTTCCAAACTAAACGCATGAAAAGTCTTATGTACATATTTTGAAACATTTAAGTACTGGTAAATCGTTTAGGAGTCTTAATGTCAATAACCGTTTCTGGTAAATATTTGTAAAACACTCTGAAAGTAGGCTGCTTTCGAGCGATTTAAGACGCAGTATTATTATTGTTGTAAGGTAATGATCAAAGATCTGCGTGCGCTGCAGATCTTGATAAAGAAAACAATTCTCTGATCAGATCTTAAAATTTAAGCAGTTAACTTTCCATCTATGCCCATGTTGTGGAAGAAGTATTTCAAAGTGCAGTAAAAGTTTGCAATATTTATACGAGCAATTTCTAAATAAAACTTTAAATTTTTTTAACATTAAAACAAAAATATTTGAAAAATGTGTTTAAAAAAATTGTTTTCTTCATAATATATTTTTTTTCGGAGGCTTAGTCCGTTACTGCTAACCGAAATCAGTTAAGCTTTATTAATGGGATAAAAAAATTGTTCGGAAGAAAACATTTTTAATCAAGTAGCTTGATGAGAAAGTGCGAACAGATTGATTCGCTTAATGCTTGGTTGCGAAAATTGGAACGCAATCTCTCGAGGGTTGTATAATCACCGAATCAGGGCTGAGGTGGAAAAGGGCCAAATTTTAAAGATAACACGAATAAATTAAAAAAAAAAAGGATAATTTAAAACTTTGCTAAAATATTTGACTTGTTTTCTTGCGTTTGTTTGCTACAAAGATACAACGGAACTGGACTAGTTCGGTGTAATAAGAGAAAATCGATCTATAAATGAGCTTAGTAAGAAAAAAAAATTTTTAAGCTAACTTGATAGTAATTGGAGAAATACATTATGTTCAAGAATAAGGGTTGATAGGGCGTTGGATTCAAAACCTTTGGGTCGTGAGTTCGAACCCTGCCGGCCACACACTCTCCGTGTATAAGGTGGCTGATGCACATATAAATCTGTTGTAGTCACAAAGTCCTCCATGTCGAGACAATACCACTGGTGGTCCTGGTTCAGAGGTGATCGTTCTGATTCAGGTCTAAATTATGAGCTGTGAATGAAATGTATGCATGAAGTCCGCCCCGCAAAAAGGGTTGTGACGAATGAGTAGCTAAGTCGTACTTTTAGCCTTACATGGCGCTACTGAAAAATAGGAGACGCTAAATATCGGTTTAAAATCGCTTACTCTGTCAGCAGGCTTGTCTATGACAAGTACCATAAGAAACAACAACAATGTTCAAGAATTTAAATAAATAATACATAATTAATAAATATGCTCGCCGATTTTAATAATAAAGTAGTAATATCTTAATTTAAAAATTAATAATAGAAAAAACAGTAATTCTTATAAATAAGTAAGTAATTAAAATAAGTCAAATGAATACGTAACTTTAAAGAGAAAAAAACAACAATAAAATTTCAAGAAAAGCAACAAACAATTCAAGTATTTAAAAAATATAAGAAATTTCCATAGATATTTTTTGGTTCAGAATATTTCAACGTAAAATTAAACAATCACGACAAACACAAGGAATGGACTAATTCGCCAAAAAACTGTACTTCAGAAATAACAGCTAATTTTAATTTTGAATTCGAACCAACCAAAATAAAATCGAATCACATGCAAAACTTAAATATTATCTTAATAAGAAATTCAAAGACCAAAGAAGAAAAAAAATCCGAACAGAATTAACATTTGTTTACAGATTTGATATCGGCATAGAAATTCGGTATAAAGATCTTATGCCAATTTTGTTGATTTCTATGAAATTCTGACTACAAATGTAGTCTTATATCAAATTTTTGTTTCAGTCGGTTGGGAAAAACGCGTCTAAAACACAAGTTTAATTTTCGGACACTATTAGCAGCATGCCAGGGATTAGTCGCCAAAAAACGCGCCAAACATAACATGATAAATTCAGAAAAAAATACTAAATTACACCAAAAGTTAATATTTCATAACTATCGTATTTTCTAGAATAACACCTTTATTAAAGTGTTTGCGAGAGTTTTGTAGAGACCTCTCCCGCAGGTTTATATAATAGAGAGACATATTTGAAATCCTACACATTTTTAAATGGATTAATACACTTAACGTAATACACATTTTGAAATTTACAAACCTCAGAACGAGTGTCAAATTGATCCCCGTGTTTCCAATGAAAGTCACAACCGCGATATTTCTATTCCAGAATTAAAAATAACCTTATACAGAGAAAATAATTATTATTGGGCACAAAAAATATGTTCTATAATAAAAATTCCGCTGTGATAACCACATGCACGAACAGCAATAACGACAAGGGATAGAAGGGGGTGCACGCACCGATCCGGCCACTGGGGGCTTGTTTCTCAACATGTGTCAAAAGGACTATGATGAATGGACAAACTGCTACCATATACACATTATTTTTTATTACACTTTCTCCTTTATTTTTTACTTATTTACTGATTCTGGAGATATATCTTCTTTTTTTCTTTTTTTTCTCTCCTGCTAGAGAAATGAACACGTGTTTCTTATTTTGTTGTTTCTTGCGGGGATGCGAGGCTGTAGCGTCGATGCATCAATGTCTTGTCCCCGGGACAGAGGCGATGATCCTGCCTTGCTGTCTGGAGCGTTAATTTAGTTTTGATGGAACACTCGAGTGTGTTCCTCCTCTCTGGGTGGAAGATTGCGTGGGAGGCTGGAAATGAAGAATCGAACAGTCGGAATATTGCATTTTTAAGGAATGGCGCAGTGGATAAGAATGAATGAAGGGGAAGGAAGGAATGAAGAAGAATCTCCTCCGCGGCTGTCTTGGAAGAGGAGGGAATCCATTCATCCAACCGCTGTCGGTGGAAGAGATTTTCTGTAAAGGATCCGCCGACTAAGACAGCGCGACCTACGGAGATAGAGGAGCAAGACAAAAATTAGTTCTGCCGTTTGTGATTTATCAGTCGGACTGTGACTGTTTAAAAGTATGAGAAACAGATCCTGCCTTTTGCTATATATTTGGAGATACATACATTTTCAAAAGGAACCGCACTGAGCTAGTATAAATCGTGAAATTTCAAACTCGGTTCTAGCACAACTGTAATCACTAAAGGTTTGGCGACCGATTTGAACTATTGTGCGGTACACGAAGGCTTGGCATACGACGAGGCCGTCAAGAGTAGAACGTCCACTCACCAGCGTGGAAATTTGGAGACGAAGATGCTGGCTCGAGTATCATTTTCATAGTATGATAGGGAAGAAAAAAAGTGCGTTTTAAAATAGTTTTTATGTAGCTCCAAAACGCGATGTTAATGTAATTTAACAGTTTTTATGTCAAAATTCTCATTTATTAAACACTCTTATTCAACTGGACTTGTTTCAAGATCGCAAAAATGTAATAAACTTTTACATACACTTCCCAGTGTTACGAAGTTTAAAAATTTTGTCTACTTCTGCGTGCTCGATAACGATACAACATTATTGACTATATAGCTTTTTATTATACATTATAACTTTATATAACTATAATTATATTATAATTTTTTATAAATTATTTTATTCTATATAAATTAATCAATATATAATTTAATATAATATAATTATAATTATACTATAAATTTTCACTTATTCGGTGAATTCAACTAAATTTTGATCGCATACTCCCGGCGTCATCTAGGAGATGACTTAATTTTTAGATTTGATTATAATTTTAATCATAAAATTTGAACTATATTGAAGATTAAAAATTTTAAAATATTAAAAACAGATCAACATTTTAGAACACTATTAAAAATGTGTTTTTAAAATCCATCTTTGTGAAATGTTTTTTAGGCTATTTTCAGAGTTTTCTATCTATAATATAATAGTTAATATATTCAGAGAAATCAAAATGAAAGATATGTTTTAACAAAGATATATTTTAATGGAAAAATACATTTTAAACAGGAGGAACAGAATACAATTAAGGAAAAAAAAATAAGAAAGTGAATTTACTGTGAATGACAAGTAAAGTGAATGAATAATTTAATATTATTATCTGCCAAAATTCATTAATCGATCAAAAAATACTTTAAAATTTTTGATCAAAAGTGTTGAAAAAAATGTGCAAGGTGACGATATGAGAATTTTTGAGGCTAAAATAATTCAGTAAGATCATAACCAATAATTAAGAAGAAATATCATATGGGCAAGAAAAAAGTATGACAGCAATGTACCGTACTAGAAAACTCTGTATGAAACATGCAGAAAGTTGTTCAATTTAAAATAAGTTACGGAAAAAACGTTTTAAAATAGATTACACTGAATTATTCGAGTAAGTGTTCAGTTGCAATTTAATCTTACAGATGGGTGCAATGACCAAGAAAAGTGTTGTGCTCATTAATTAACTGAAATCAAATACAGCATTAAGTAGAAAACAGCCGCACGGGATCAAATACCAGTAGAAGACCGGAAAAAATATTCACTCCTCTTTCAAAGACACCTCCCGACAAAGAGGAATTTAAAAAAAATTAGTTTTCACGCATTCATCCTAATTTGTCTGTTGAACGCATCAACAAAAAGAAGACTAATTAACTACGCATTACTGCAGATGTGCACAATGGAATAACGTAATTCCCCCGTAAGTTTTCATTTCCGAATGCCATTATATTTTCGATTATACAGAAAACTAGCTAAATAAATTCCTTTTTACATGGTATATCTATAATTTAATAGTCATATAAATTTTCATTCTTCTATGCTATCCATTTTCTGTTATTTAGAAAATTAGCTAAAAAAAATTTTCTTTTTACATGGCATGTCTGGAATATATGATAATCATTTTCTGTTATTAGAAAATTAGCTAAATAAATTTGCTTTGTACATGATATATATTTAGAATATGTTAACTATTTGTAAATTATATTGTATAAAAATACATTATCATGTCAAGATACATTAGATACATATTAATTTGACTTAATTTTCTTTGCAATATTTTTTTAATGCTTATTTATTTAGAAGCAGTTATAATCATTAATTTTCGTAAAATTAGCTAAAAGAACCATCCGCCCCCTCCCCATTTTTGGATATCAAAATATCTTCTCTTCAAATTTATTTTAAAACAATAACCTGAGGAAGGGTTAAAAAAAATGAATTTTTGAATTGTAAGAAAATTTCTTTTATAACCAAAGCCTAAAAAAAAGTCTTAAAATTTATTGATAATTTAATTATTTTATAATGGAAACACGTTAAAATAACTTCTTATTAACTTATGATGAAAGACCAATAATTATTTATTATGCTAATTAATTATTTAAGTGAAAAACGATTTCAATATAATCCTTGTTTTCCATAATATTGAAGTTAAAAAAATTGGTCCGATTGAAGGCAGATATAATTTTATATATAGTTATTTGTTTTTAATTTAAGTATAACGTTAGAACGTTCGTTTCACAAGTAGAGTAGGTTTTCGGTCTAGCAAACTTTTACTTTCATTTCTCATACGAATATTGTTAAATAAAATTCTATAATTCCTCATCATTTTAATCCGATATGTTTTGTGTTTGCGTCCATTTTCTTCAGTGTATCTCCCGCTCCAAAAGGCTCAACATATAATGTGTGGAATATATGAATATGTTTTGTATTTTCCTCTATTATCTAGATTACTTCAAATTGTGAAACTCTACAATAACACACCAAGGAATAAATGAAAAAAAAAATCGATTGCAAAATTCCTTTTTTAAGAACGTGAGTGCATTTAAATAAAAAATACATTAAAAACAAATTTACGAGCATATTGAATTCAACAAATTAAATAAACATAATAACAAAATAAAAAAACTTTCTTTTTTTTGCAATCAAATAAATCTAATACTGAGGGATTCGTCGGATAAATCTAATACAGAGTTCGAATATTTTGACTATTACTATTAGGTCTACCGGAAAGTTCTGTTCGTTTTAGAATGAAACAAAGGAATACATTTTTTCATACTTTGGATAAACTTTATTGAATAACATAATTGCCATCATTATTTATGACTTCTTGCCAGCGTGATGGCAATTTGTATATCCCATTTTTAAAAAATGTCTTATCTCTAGAGGCCAAAAATTGAACCAGTGCTTGTCTGATATCTTCTTCGTTCTTGAATTGTTTGCCCTGCAAGAAATTTTGTAAGGACAGAAACAAGTGATAATCAGATGGTGCTAGGTTCGGGGAGTATGGTGGATGCGACAGAATTTCCCAGCCTAACTCTGCGACTTTCTGACGAGTCCCCAAAGCAGCATGTGGCCTGGCATTGTCATGAAGCAGTATGATGTCCTTCCTATTGAACATCACCGGCCTCTTTTCTTGGAGTGCTGTTTTTAATTTATCCAATTGCTGACAGTACCTCTCCGAATTTAGCCTTTCGTTTGGTTTCAACAGCTCAAAATGTATTGGTCCTCGAATGTCCCACCATATACACAACATTCTCTTGTTCAGGCTCAACTTCGGTTTAGAGGTAGAAGGGGCAGGTTTTCCGGTTCACAATATGCCCTTTTTCTTATGATGTTTTCATAGGTAATCCACTTCTCATCCCCATTTATGATTGTAACCGGAGCGGACAGAACTTTCCGGTAGACCAAATATATTCTGTCAATACATATTTCATATATGAAAAAGTTAAAATGTTTCTTTTCTGTTAATAACAACACCATCACGAGAAGTTTAAAAGCACAAAGATAAATTAATAATACCACGAACATCATTCTTTTTTTTTTTTTTTTCTTCTCTTCCCCCTCTTTCAGAAACAACTCTTTAAAAAGCGGCACGAGAAAATTCAATTAAATTCTGAGCTCTCATCAAAAACGGAGTTCATAACTGCTTTTATCTCTTATGTCTGGCCGAAATTTAATTAGCTAATTTATCTGCTAGACGCATTTATATTTCAGTGTTTTCAGCCTTCCCTTTAGAATTAGCCTATTTTGCTTTGAAAGGCAGGTTGGTAAAGTCATTATCCAATACCGTAATTTACTTGTGATACTACACAAATAATGTCTCGGAAATTACAGAAAGTAATTCACAGAAAATAACATTTTCAATTGAGTAAAACGTAAAATTTGATTTTAATGAACGAACAAAGGTCTGGAACAATCAGCTTTCGATTTTCATCATTTTTTTCATATTAGATTGACATTCATTAAGGCGGCGCTTTTAGCAACAGCTACAATTATATGCAAAAACTAAATAAACAATTATTAGTTTGTTTTTTCTAATGTGAGAGGCACGTTCTAGTAAATAAATTTGGTAATTAGAAATGCATTTAAATTTATAATGTACATGTTTTTAATGTAATTTAATGTACATGTTTTATTGCAGTTTAATGTACATGTTTTTAATGTTATTTAATGTACATGCTTTTAATGCAATTTAATGTACATGCTTTTAATGCAATTTAATGTACATGTTTTTAATGCAATTTAATGTACATGTTTTTAATGCAATTTAATGTACACGTTTTTAATGTAATTTAATGTGCATATTTTCATTTAATGTAAATGACAAAATTTATTAAAAAAACAAGGATCTGATCAAGATAGCAAAGAATCCTTCTTAAATCTATTAAAATTCGGTTCGAACTAAGAAATCCGCGACAAACTAGCTCTCCTGTTGCTATTAAATGAGATGTTAACATAAGCAATGGATAAATAAATAATAAAGGTTGGTTAAAATAACCATCGTCAATTTTGTAAAAGCATTTTTCAGTCATCACTTTTTTTTAATTTTAGGAAAATAGAATTGTCATAATAGGAAATATAGCAATATAATATTGAATCATTGGAGATAATCAAAGCAGTCAAGAAAACATGAAGTTAACACTTATTACAGAAGAAAACAAACGTTGACTAAAATCATCGCTCATATACATATCAGCGGAAGTCTTGACTTTCTCGTCAATTTAAACAATGTTCCCCTTATAAAAGTTTGTACCCTCTGAAAGTATAATGAAACCAGAATTGAGAAGAGAGACTGCAAAATCTCCAAGGGCATCGCAAACCCGCAAGATAGAGGCTTTCCCGCGATTCAATACATAATGTTTCGTTTTTATAATAATTTTTTTTTATAAAGGAAAAAAAAAAGAAATTGAACACTCTTTTTTCAATCGATTACGTTAAAATATGTTCGGACTTCAATTTTTAATTAGGGCAATTAATTTAGATTTAATAATTTATGTCTACAATTTGGGTTATAAAATGGCATGCAAAATTTCATTCACAGTTCCATTTTTTTTTTTTTAAATTATCGTGTTCACATCAAAACGATTTAGCAAGCAAAGAAATAGTGACACAGACGAATTTGTCCCAAAATTTAATACACAACTGCATTTCTGAGAATTAAATTATGCATCAAATTTCGCACATCTAGCTTACATAGTTATCATGTTCCTATACACACAGTTAGGTAGATTTTCTTTCGAAAAATTTTGTTCAAAATTTCATATGAAATGACAAATTTAATGATATAATCACAAACAAAATACATAGCTATCATGTATTAT
>JAPMOR010074450.1:37246-47803 GCA_026543865.1 Argiope aurantia
CGATTTATCAGTAATTTCAGGAAATTTACGATTTATCAGTTATTTCAGGAAATTCGCGATTTATCTGTTATTTCATGAAATAATCGAATAATTTCATTTGTTTTTCAATGTAATAACAGATTTCATACTTTAAAAGTAATATATACATGCTTCCATAAACTTATACAACACAACAAGGCTAAATAAAGATTATTGATAGTTTTACTTTTCTTTTTTTTACTGAAATCTCTATCTGATTTTACACTTCAAATATATTTCTACTAGTTGTATTTGACGATCAGTTGGTTTTTTTTAAAAATAATGGACGTGTTCAATTTTTATGAAATCTCTTGAATATGAATTTGTTTTTCCTTAACCCTTCAAAACCTTTTAAACTGTGATAGACATAAGAGATTTCTATTTTTATATCTTATGCCTGCTTTATTTAATGCGCAAGTGAATCTTCCTAATAAAGTCAAGTTCTATGATATTATAATGCTATTAAAAATGAAATTGTCTAGATAATCTAATTGCAAGTTGCTTTACGCGATACTGCAACTTCACTTCCTTGTTCGTTATGCAAACTATACAGATATTAAACAGAATCTTTCTGTCTTCAAAAATATTCATGATTGCACTTACGCAGTTCTGAAAATTTTAAATCATTATTAATACAGCTTTACATATAAGAATTGTAACATTATTTAATTTTATAATAACTTAGTTCTCGATTCTTTAAAGGTATTTTCAGGCTTATTTGACATTTTTTGTTTTCATTTAATTTTAAGAAGAGCATTTAAACTCATTTAACTTAAGTTCAAGTACCTTTTAAATTTTGGGATATTAGTCTAATAATTTTTTTATCAATTGCCTTTTGCAAATTTTATATTATGCTGTTTTATAGATAAAATAAATAACTTGCTTTACAATTTATAACAGATCCGATCCTATTATTAGATAATATTTATATTGTGTAAAAAAAAGCTTAATATTACTTAAAAAGTTTAATATTACTTTTAAATTTAAAAAAAATTGCACAGGAAATGATGAAATCAATTCTCTTGAAAGTGACACACAATTAAAAGTTTTGTAATATCGGTTTGCTAAAATTTGCTACTTAAAACTGTACACATAAAGATTAAATTAAAATGAATAAAATTTATCTTGTTTTCGCTGATAAGAAAAAAAAATGGGAACCTCAAGACTTGCCAAAGGCTTCTAACATAATCTATTGTCTTCTAGGAAAATGCCATAATTCGGTTCTGTTTACAAAGTATTGCTATGTGTGAAAATTGTAAAACTAAGATTGGCCGTAAAAAAGTCCAGAGTTGGCGCCTATATTGATTTTTCACCGCCAAACTCCGCGCTCAGTACCATCACCCTAGTAGCCCGGTAATTTCCGTCAACATCTGCTACACCACTTCCGAAAAGATAAGGGATAAGAGTGGGCCCGCTTTTATCACCTACGCGCCACGCCGTGAACTCCAGGGTTGCTCCGCGGCAACTTTCCTTGGGGAAACATAATTTAGGGAGGACCCAGATATATCGACTGGGAACGGAAGAGAGATATCCATCCATTTCTGGAGATAACTTTGAATACGTCTCTCTCAACCGCCTGGGAAAGAGTCGAAGTGTTGCAGTTATTTATACGTGTTCGGTAATTTGTTGCGAAATGTTCACAGTCCTGATAACGCGTCCGAACGCCTGTGGCGATGGCTATAAAAATTTCTTGTGCGCGAGAAAATGGCGCTTGTTTCTGGTTTCGGTTGATTTACGAAATGACCTTTCAAGATTATATTGATTGTTTCAGGTGTTGCCAATAGTATGCAGAAATCGTACGAGAAACAGGTAAACATTTGTTAAACCTGTATAGCGAAACATAGTACTACCAAATAGTTAGGTTACACCCCATATAAAACAAATGGAAATTGACGGCAGAAGGAAGAAAATGTGATTAAAGAAACGTCTGTTGGAGTGGCGTTAGCTTTTATTTGTTTTAAATTAGCATCTATCTTTTTAGTTGAGGATAGGGACAGGAGATCTGACCGCGAAAAAAATAACTTTCTGCATACCTAAATTGTTCAAGATATTTTACCAGAAAACACCTTATCAACTCGCACGATATCCTGGTATATCACCAACTGCGAAAACGTTACTCTTTTGTGATTTGCAATTCAAGTGAAACATGGTACTGTCAAATAATTATGCTACACCCTGATATATAACAAATAAAAATTGGTTTAGGATTAAATGCATCCTTTTCAGTAATAAAGGTTTATTGGTGCCTTTGAATATGCTCCATTTTCTTACGGATTTATGAAAAATTGATAGAAAGTGTAGGCAGGCAAGAAGTAAAAAGTAAATTTCATTTTATCTTTAATTTTTGGGAAGAAAGAAACCTGACATTGATATGCTTGCCGATCAAAGCAAGTAAATTCTTGGCGAAATAATTCAAACAGCAAAAAAATCTTCCAAATAAATGATTTCTCCAAGAAAAAAACAGAAAAAACGAGTAAGAACATATGTATCAAAAATCGTAATTTTGTATATTTAACCAATAATATAGATTCTATAAAAATAAAGCATAATAATGAAGCAAACAACCAAACACTATTAATCTATTTGTATTTTTCAGATAATTATTAATGTGAACAATCATCATTTTGTTTTTAACGTCAACTTTAACTGTCTTCGGCTTTCTGATTACTGAGAGTTAGAGATAACAATCTAGACCAAGCAATGAAAAATATTACATTATTAGTTACATTTCGTTTTGAAGAAACAAAATAAAGGCTATTTTAAACCGTGGTTGGATAAAGAGGATGATCACCTTTCCATATTTCCGCGCCAAACTACCGGGAAGACATTATCAACCCGATGGAATAAGTATCCACTAGAATCGCTAACACGAAGATTCTCGGGCGAAATGAGATACCGAACATGAACACAACCACCGATAGATGTCTATCGGTGGTTGTGACATGAAGCCCACCGAAGCAAATCACCTAATTACCTAAGCACTCCATTGGCGGCGCTACGGAGATACTGGAATACATTTTTTTTTAAATTCAGATGATATAGATAGACCTTTACTGTGATACTGATTACTTATTTTATTTGCTAATCAAAATATTTGCGTCTTTTAATGAATTTAACTAACGAATACGACTGTCAAAGCATCTAATTAGCTTCTCAATAGCAAAGGAATGTTAAAGCTGAAAAATATATATGTTTTAATTGTTTTTAGGTAATTAATAGTATGACCCCACGAAGTTTTGTATTCATTGTTGAATTCGATTCTCTGATTACAGTAACGAAGCAGATGACGTTACTTTACCGCAAGGTAAATCCACATATAGCCATATATAATTTTAGATATACAGGATACATTTGGAAGTCGTTTCAAATAACAAATATTAACTTAAATAACAAAAGACTTTCTTATTTCAAAGAAAATATGAAGCAAAACCTTGACCTAAAATGTCACCCGCACAAATGTTGCTTGCTCCTCAAAAGAGACGGCGTGTGTGTTGAAAATAACCTGGAATTCCAAACGGCGTTCTTATCAGAGCTAATGTGTGTTCAACAACACTAACAGACATCACAAACGTTGCTGTCTGTTTGCGAACGAACGAAATAAAGATCTCAAACCGAGAGGAACAGACAGACAGACGTACGGCCTGAAGGAAAGCATTGTTTCTTCTTCCACTCGATCCCACGTCTCCAATTTAATCCATCCTGCGGCGTTATAGCAAAAGCCTGCACATTTGCTGCACAAGTGCAACGAAGGGAGAGAAAGAAAAAGATAATGTGAGATGGGATGAGGTAGGATTACCGGGTAGGCGAGAATTTGGTGTGAAAAGCCGCGGCGTGGAAAGAGAAGCGCGGGAAAGAAAGGGACTTGTCTTTTAAAACTGAGAAATTTAACACGGGCATTTGCAAGTGGAATGTACTGTAAAATGAGAGGTTTACCATAGTTGGCGATTCATCGTTCATTTGTTGATATTTTGAATTAGGAGCTTCTTCAACACCGAGACGAGTTTCACAGCCAGGAATGAAGCGAAAATGTATTTTTAATGCTTTTAAAAAAATTCCTCTCTGCAGGCTGAAATGCAAAGGTAGATTTCTTTACATCTAAGTTACTATCTGGCAACATAAATTGTTGATGTAAGAAACAGTCAATATGAAGGCTTGAAAATCAATTTTCAGCACCTAACTTCTTACAGTTATCAAAAAACATTAAATACAAAAGTTTTTCGTCTTGATGAGGCGCTTATTTGGCTGATTAGATTTACTTTTCTATCTTCAATACTAAGGAAGTTACAGCGAGATGAAAAAGTCCACCCCCTTTGAGCTAGATGGGCCATTTGCATTCCTAACAACATATTCCAAGCCAGTTAAAATCCAAACAAAATTACACTCGTTATCCTGTTCATAAGATAACATAAGCAAAGCGTTATATATATATATATAAACTTTTAAATAAAGGGTGGGTTTTGGTTCTAGGGACCATGATCAATGAAGAACTGAAGAAATTTTCCCGAAATCTTGTCATGAGAACCGTTGTGATTGGTAGTCTTCCTATTGGAATCTACCAAATATCGGGTACGGTTCTAGTTTTCATAGTAGTTCTATACTTTTTCATATACAAATTATAAAGGAAGGACTGTAATCATCAGAAACTTCGAACTCGGCATTTTGACGAATCTCCACATTTTAGATTTCTGTGAATTCGAAAAACACATTTTTGGCATTATTTCTGCCTGATGAACAAGACGCAAACCCCTTTGAACTAGACGGATGAAATTTGGTAGATGATTTACGACCAAACATGGATATTTCTATCAAATTTTTGAAAGAAATCCACTTACAGAAAATATATTTGGCTGGTTTTCGAATAGAAGTTAGCTCGGTAACTCCAAGACGCAAAGAACGGGGTAGATAAATTTGGATACAGGTTTAAATCTAAAATATAGATTATTATCAAATTTTGAATCAAATCTGTCAAAGGATTGACCATCTGTCGGTCGCATACTTGTAAACGCAATAACATAAACGGAATGAATCAAATCAATAAAATTCAGTATTTTATTTTGTGATTACAACTGTAATTCTGTGACAAATTTTGGTTTCATTTGGTCGGCAAAATATATATTCATTAAAATTGTTCATAAGCACTCATTCATAAACACTCTTAAACTGTTAGATTCACGCCAAAGTTCGATCATTCATAGATATGGTTCGCAAATGCCATGCAAGGCATTTTACTTAAGTCCATAATTTGAGGGGGGGGGGATAAGACCTTAATTGGAGAGCACGCGAGAAACTTTCGGAGAGCCCACGTCTTCTACTTTTAACATAAAGCCGTCAATTCTAAATTGCTGCTCGCATATACAGAATTCAATTTAACTTGATTAAATCAGTTGGATCTTGGTACTCTTAAATTATTTCATCATAAATAATTGCATGTTTTAATAGTATTAAGTAAATATTCAAAAACATTTGGTACAAAACATAAATATATATAAAAAAATACTACTGAAAAATAGCATTAAAAGTAACGTTAATTAATAATGTGTAATATTACTCAAAAATTCAGAACAAGTTTGATAAATTATACTGAAACAGATGCTTCAGAATCTATCACAGAAAGACAGATTTTTTTTTTTCGTCTATGCAATTTTGGTAGGAAATAAATTAGCAGCAACTTAAAAAAAAAGCATTCGTTTCGTTTAGTTTAGATAAATAAAGTACACAATATTATACTAATTACCAGGAAAAAAAGTCTCGTAATTTTGAAACGTCCCAAATTTAATTTTAAAAGTATAAAGTCTCGTTTGAAAGCAGAATTATGGCTGTTTTGAAACGAACCTCAGCAATTTTGAACCTCTATCTGATGCTAAAGATGATGCCTCAGATGATAATCCTTTCCACAGTTTCACACCACACCAACAGGAGGATGTTGACTCACAAAGTGAATTTGATTGATGTATACCAGGTCCGCAAAAACCGACAGATCTTTTAGGAGAATAGCGTTCTGAACATGGAGACTGTACAATTACGCCACCGCGATTCCATTAAAGTGTACCAGTCTAGGTTTTTTCATGCCATTCTGCATGGTCAGTAGCATTTTTAACAGGCACGAGAAATCAGATCTCGAACACGGAAGTCTAAGATGGCTCGACAAACTGTCAACACCCGTATAACAAATAGAAGCTTTTATATTATAATAAGAATAATTAATTCAAATAACGTAATAGTCTGATAACATATGTTATTATGCATATTATCTACAAGCACGCTGTCTTAGCCATACTATTATGACCTTTTACCTCTTTCTTGATAGATAAAAGATTCTAAAATCAAATTGCGTAAATATGCTGCATGCAAGTACCGTGATTATGAATCGACTCTTAATGTGAACAAAAATAATTCGAGAGAAGAAAAAATCTCGCTAAGTGTCAAAAACGTTTTTTTTTTTTCCTTCTTTTTTTTATAAATCAGCATCTGTATTTCAACCAAATCATTTATAAAGGTAAAAAAATATCTCGCCAAAGGGCAGGCCAAAACGCTCGCCAAGTAATGAGGTCAACTGAAATCCAACATTCCCACTTCATATAACAGGCATACGAAAAGACCAGGAGTGCCTGACTAACTGAATGGGACTTCCAACGGATATGTGAGTGAGGGTGACAGTTGCCTACGTAATCTTAGCAGACAACATGACAACTTCCGCAACGCCGTCGGTGTCAGGGGCCGTGATATAAAGCAGGGGAAGAGGGCACTTAAACATTATTCTAGCCATCTCTCTTTTTTTTCTGCAGTATACCTCCTGTACCTAGAAAATGTATCCTCATGCATATGGTGCGAGAAATAAAAGGGTTTCCTGAGAGTTTTGTTTACAGAGTGTTCATTTTCAACGAAAGAAAAACATTCTTTTTTTTTCTTTCGTTCCCTTGTCTGAAGAGAGGATGGAAGACGAAAAAAAAAAAGTTTATGAATGGAAGTCTTCACTGTTGAGGGGTGACGTGGTGTTTTTATAGTCTGTATCTCGCGTGTGGTTACATGACTAAAGAATGAATGAATGGGCCAAGAGAAACAAAGATATAAAGATGAAGAAAGGCGTGTTGGCTTTAAAAGATATTGCCTATAAACAGTACATTTTTTTGTGGGATATATGTTAGTGTTGCAAACTCAACATGACTTGGCGATGATCCTACAAAACAGCAGTATATTCGTAGCAGAATACCTAGGATATATGACGCTCATCTTGGCAAGCATTAGGGTTAAAGCACACGTTTTCTATATTATGTGTTATTTAATGTCAACATTTATTCTAAATAGTTTGTCCTCTTTTACTAAAAAATATTTTGTATTTGTCATTCAAAAAAGTACAAAAAAAAGTGAAAAACACAACACAGAAATAGTAAATCTTCACACTTGAGTAGCTTATCCTTGGTGAAGTAGCGATAAATCAAATCTAACAGCCTAGCTTATATATAATGGAACATGTAATCTACTAAGTGAATTTGAGATTTATAATCTTCCGAAGTGTAGTGACCAGTGACATAACAATAACACAGTAATACATAAATAAAGCGAGAAAGTTTTGTGGAGAACAATTCCACCGGTAAATTATCTGATTAGATGGACTTTCCGTTTTAGGAATATGTTATCTTATTGATTCAAATAAGAACTCATGAAATACTTGCGGTGTTTCTGGATTATGCGTAATCGTTTCATCAAATTGCTGTGTTTTGGCACATTTTAATGTTAGTTTGTGGTTATGTAGATTATTGTGATCTGTGCAGGAAGCAACAGGACGAATGTTGTTGGAAACATTTCTTTAATAACCACATTCACACACTAAACAATTACAAACACAAAGACAAGACATTCACACGCGCGCTTCACAGTTCAGCATCACATCTCATTCTCATTACAATCGCAATGCATTATGGGATTACATATGGGATGGCTTAATCAGGTATCGCCATCTAGTATCCAAAAGAGAAGATAAGTGTAATGCAACTGCCACAAGTTTTAAAAACTCGAGAAGCGAGAATTCAATCTCTGTCTGACACAGGATGACGATTAAGGATTACAGAATTAGAAGTGATTTCACATTTTTTTTAAAGAAATGCAGATCCATCCTATACATTACAATTGTACATTTTGTGCTATTGTACATTTTCATAACAGACAAAAATTAAATTATTAAAGGGCACTCGGCCCCAGCATTTTCCTCTTGCAAATTTTCCTTGCTCTTCTGACCCTTTCTCCCAAGTGACATGTCGAGGGGGGTGGTCGACCCATCTTCCAGGGCCTGTCATAAGGATTTCCCATCCAACGCCTGGACAACTCCAATTGGAAGCAACAGCGGCAGCCCCCCTTCCCTTTTAACTTGATTGACCTGCCTCCGCGTGGGTGGCTACCGGACCCCCTGAATATTCAATCAATGCCTCCACTCCCCATCCACTTCCGCTTCTTTCGACACCAGCACTATTTTATTCCGCTCTTCGGCGTCCTTTGTTATGGGGTGAGTGGAAGGACGTTGAGTGAGTGGGTCGGGGCGGATGCACCGGAAGATGCAGGGTCCTTTGCGATTGCAACGGAGTCTGAAGAGGTGAGTGATTCAAGAATAGGGTGCATTGTTTAATTTTGGAGTAATGATAAAGGTGATAATAATCTGCATTTGCTGGTCACAGAGAAGGGGTTACAAGGTTGCATCTGGAATTAGGTTGAAGACAATTTTACTTTTGTTTGACACATTGGGGATTTAGAAATATCATCATCTTTGTTAAGATTCTGGTGAATATTTCAAAAGAGAGTGATTCTATGTTGGAATGTGTTTTCTGAAAATAATTCTAACATAATAGCGATTTTGTTTCTAAAAAAAATGGAATTATAATGTTACGTTCTATGTGAGGCCAAAATGCTGAATTCTAATATTTTTTTTTTAAAAAATGCATGCAAATAAAAATATTAACAAAATATGAAAGTAAGTCATTATGATTAGAAATATTCTGAAAGACCAACTCATGCAATAATAAAGGGTGTCCTAAAAATAAAGCAAGATTTAAATTTACCACCATTCGTGCAATAAAGTGTTGGCAACCCTATTAAAAAAATCATTTGACAGATGAAAGTTTACAATTAGTAAAAATGGAACGTTATACGATAGAACAACATGTTTTCATTGTTGAACAATATTTCAAAAATAATGAAATTCTGGCGGCGATAATACGAAAATTTGAAAACGTTTACGTTTGATTTAACACCACTGAATTTCTTTTCATGGGGTTATTTGAAATCAAAGGTATATGCCATCAAGCCCAGAAGCACGCGTGCGTTGAAGGAGGAAATCAAAACGCTGAATCAACGAAATTCGGCCACATTTATTCGACAAAAGATTGCGTATATGCCAGCAAAGTCGTGGACACCATTTGCCCTATGTGTTATTCCA
The DNA here is from genome assembly GCA_026543865.1 of Argiope aurantia. Lineage (NCBI taxonomy): Eukaryota > Metazoa > Arthropoda > Arachnida > Araneae > Araneidae > Argiope > Argiope aurantia. Next base: position 46,692 of record JAPMOR010074450.1, read on the forward strand.
TATATAACCCTATCCTGTGTACTTTATTAAAGGGGGAAAAACTGTGTTTTTTATTTAATTCAAATCCTGCTTTAACACATTCTTCTATCGTGTAAATCTAAATTTTAACGAACCCTAATCTATCAACTGTCAAAAGTCTTTTTTTTAAGGCCAACACTTTACTGCACGAATGAGGGCAAATTCAAGTATTATGTTAACTCCGGAAAATCCTTTATATTTTTATGAAACAAAAATATTTGATTTTATATTTAAAAATATGTGCACAAATAAAGTTTAATTTAATAATATATTTTAAACTGCAATGCCATTTTGAAACGGTATCGTAATTTTTAACGATACTTTATTACAAGATGGCGAAAACAATGCATAAGTTGGCATCCCTTCCCTTCAATTTTTGTTTGAGATAAATATTTTTAATCTTTTATTATCAGAATTTTGGCACAGTTCACTTCCTTGTGCAAAAAACGAACAATGTTCGTCACCAATTATTATTGGTGATCTTATAGCTTTAACGAACTATAAGATTTCAAAATATGCTACGTATCAAAATATCAAAACACAGAAGTTAAAAATATACCACAAAAGTCTGCGAGATACTAATTTTTCTGGTTTGCCATTAATTGATAATTTCTTTTTTTTATGTTTATAATATATGAATATACAAGATCCTGCATTAAAAATATTGTGCTTGAAAATGAATCAGAAATATTACTTATTAGATCGTTAAGAAATAATGAGACTAACAATACTGTCTTATTCAACAAACTAATTGGACTTAGTGCAGCATCACTCAAAAATCTATATTTCTTAATTTCTTTTAGAAGCAAAATATCTATTTAATTACCATTTTGTACATATTGTTATTTATAACAGTTTTATATTATTATTATTATATCTTACAATATAATTATTAATTTTTTATAATAAAAATATAATTAGGACTTGAAAAAAGACAGTCATCTATTTATAGTTATATGTTAAAATGCATATTAGTTAAAAAAATATTCATAAAGAGATATAGAATCCATTTCAAAAAAATAAAAGAGCCATTAAAATTAATCATATATAGGTAGAAGGGTTTGTAAAAGTCTGTTTTGATAAAGCATAGGTAG
>JAPMOR010074450.1:56478-84629 GCA_026543865.1 Argiope aurantia
ATATGATACCTTACTGCATTAAATTTAGACTTCATAATTTTTGAAATTTATTTATAGGTCGGAACAAAATATTATTATTGATTTCATTTCAATCCTTTTGAAAGCAAAACTAAAAACTGAATTTTATGCTGAATCTGAGAAATTTTTGTTGATTTATTCTTTGAGATATTACTTAAATTATGAAAAATATTTTGTAGTTCACATAAGACTTAAATACCGAGCAATTCTGTTTGCAGTACTCATATTCAATAATAATAATAATAAATAAATAAATAACAATAAAGACAAATAAAATAAAATGTTTGGTTTCATTAAAAAATCTCTTTACATTAATTGCAATTTCAGCATTTCCATTTTAAATTAAAGTTGAAGTTTTACCGGAAATAACAACAAATTAGAAAATATATATATTAAATTGAACGAAACGATCTAAACAACAGTATAAGTTTGGTATGACTCACAAAATTTGAAGATTAAAAATGTTTTGTTTGAGAATCTATTAAGAGACAAGTTATTTGAAATATTTAATTGAAAATTGTAGCGAGCGGTAATACTGGCGAACCGGCTGGTCGCCAAAGGCGGCTAGTATTATATAAATACACGATAAGCAAACTTTCATCGCTACTTTATGCTCAGCATTAACTATCACAACTGATAATGAAAAAAACAAATGTATGATTGTCTAGTGCCGGCGCTCTACAAGGTAACCGTAGGATCTACAGCCATGGCTGTCAAATAAATAAGTAAATAAAGAAACAAATGAAATGAATGATAGGTAGTCTCACATCTTTATGTTCCTTATTAATTACCACAACTAATACTGAAAAAAAATGTATGATTGTCTCGTGACAGCAGTCTACAAAGTAATCTCGTGATCTAGAGCCGTGACTTCCAAATAAATAAGTAAATCTATATTTATATTAAGCTCAATGTGTGTGCGTGTGTGTGTGTTGGCGCTCTACAGGCAAGATCGTTTGCCCTACAGCTACCAAATTTGGTACATGTATACCATGGAGGTCGGGAATGCGTACCTGGGGTCCCTTTTGTTTTTTTGAATTTTCAATTAGAATTTTAATTATTAATTAAAAACTAACTTTCCCGCCAAAAATAATCTTCCATTTTCCCCACCGCCAAATGAGTAAGGCTTCGGGTTTTTTTCCCAACAGTAATGAGGCAAGGGTTAAAATTCTTCGGCCGATTATTTCAAACGATTCTGTTTATTTTCTTAATGTTTGATGCATTTAAAATTAAACATTGTTAATTAATCGATCTTTCAGATTCCTTCTGAAGTACTTTTGAATTAAAATAAAACAGAATAAAGGAAATTAAAAATTTCTAATCTGCATTGCGTTATCCTAAATGGCGTAGAAAAAATCACGTATTTGCGTTACCGTAACTGGCGTTGAAAATTCACGCATGCGCATTGTGTTCTGATTGTTGACAACGGATTCAACGGATTTTCAACGGATTTGGACATAATTTTAATGATTTTTTTTAGGATAGTTGTGTGCTTTTGTAACTAAATTGTATTTATGTTATATATTTTTTGTATATGCTTATAGATTTAAATATATCGTTTTTTAAGTAGTTTATTTTAACCTGTTTTCGACCGATTATTTTAAACGATTCTGTTTATTTTCTTAGTGTTTGATGCATTTAAAATTAAACATTGTTAATTAATCGATCTGCTCATGATGAATCTGAGAAAATTTTGTTGAGAAATTCTTGAGATATTACATAAATTGATATATATATATTCTTTAGTGCCCATAACGTTTAAAAGCTCAGTGACTCTGTTTTCAGTAATCATATTATAAAAAAAATGCCTTGTTTCAGTAAAAAAATATTATTATATTAATTGCAGATTCATCCTTTGCACTTTAATTTAAAGCATAAATTCAACGGGAGCTAACAGAAACTGTGAGAGATACATACTACGTTATGACTGAAGGCTCTTATAATATTATGAGTGAATTATATGGCTATCAAAATGTGAAGTTTTAAAATATTTTGATGAAGAAGTTATTAAAGTAGGAATTGCATAAAATATTTAATTATGAAAATTTTAACGAACATTAAGATTGCGAACCGGCTAGTTACCAAAGACGGCTAGTAAACAATAAAATGAAATAAATGACACTAGTCACTCAACCCTAATCTGTGCCATCTATTAACTATCACAACTAACAATAAAGACAAAGTATGATTGTATGGTGGGGCTCTGTAAGGTAAACCATAGGATCTAGAGCAGGATCTTCAATATATATAACAATGTTTTTTGCCATTTTACAAGGTAAACAGTTGTATCTAAAGAAATAATCACCAAATAAATAAATAAAAGTAAAAATGATAGTTGAACTCTCATCAGCAACTTGTGCTACTCATTAACTATCGCAAGAAAAATAAAAGTATGAATGCTTATAGGCACTCTACAAGATTAATCTTGAATCTAGATCAATGATCTCATTTGCTTTCCATAGAGCCTTACGGTGCGTCGAAGGTTAAGAATAAGAGTTCTCTAAATACCAAAGCGCTGATTGTGGCGAAAGCTTAAAAATGAACCTGCATTTAACATCTATAGCGCCATATTTCAATTGTATGAGTAAAAAAAAAATTCAAACGCATTCCAGTCAATAGATGCGATGATGTTAGCGTTGGGGACACTAGTATGAGATGTACAACAGTATGTACACAGCGTGAGTTTTGCTATTATTAAGTTGATAAATAAAATATCATAATGCAAATTTTAAAACCATATGCATCTTTTTTTTTATTTTCATTACCATCAGCTCCTATGTAATATAGCGACAAACATCTAATTTACATATATTATTAAAATATTCATAGATCCTTTAAAAAATTTATATGGGGCTGAAGGTCTAAGTTTGAAGACCATTGATCTAAAGCAACCAAATTTAAAATAAATATGTAATTTGAAAAGCGTAAATGAAAACCTTAGAACTTTTTTCAAAAAGATTTTAATTACAATTTTAATTTATTAAATTAAGTAAAATGTTAGTGTTTTTCATTGGGAAGTTTAAGAAATATAACAAAAATTAATTTATCATCCTCTTAGAATTCAAACAAATTATGTTTATAGAAAAAACGATTGCAAAATATAACAGTTTTTGTTATTTGCCCCTTGCGAAGCAACAGAAGTGCTCTCTCCTTCCTCCAGATCGGACTTTGTAATTAGAAATCTGTATCAGATGGTGAGGACAGTATTTGGCACTTAGTGAGGACTATCTTTTAAAGCAACATGATACGCATTTTGACTTAGGATATGATTTTTGAATAGCAGTCAGAAGATGTGGGCGATACATGAGCCAACTATTCCTCTTTAAAGCTTTTGCGCTGTACTAGTAGGAGTACATTGTACCCTGATGTAAGCCATGCCTGCTTTACGCGGTGGTTTGAGAGCATGAATATATGCAAGTTTCTAATTTTGCAGTAAACGATAGAAGTTTAAATATTTTCTTTTAAATATACTCCCAAATATAAATAGACAGATCCACCAAGAGGAGATTCCAACATTTTACACCTAATCTATGAAAATGGAACTAAAGTAAAACCCCTCATTACATCAGTCATTGAATTTCTCAGTCAAATTCTTATTTATTTGATTTATTATAAACTAAAAAACGTATTTCAAAAAAAAAAAAAAGACACGATACTTTACTAATGGTTGAAAGTGGATTCTGGACAAAACAAAAACAAAGAAAGGGAGAGATAAGGGAGTGGTGGGAGGTATTCCAGAACTTGTCAGTAAGAAGAACGACGTCTTCATAAACTCTTACGAGGCAACGTAAGGGAAAGGGGAGGGAGAAAAAGAACCAGGTAAAGGTAAATAAAAAACGCATAAAATCGCCGTCAGGGGAAAGACCCCGCGTATCGACTACCTTGTTCGAAAAAGTAACAGAATAAAAAGGAGAGGAGAGTGCTTTCACATCCCTTCTCATTTGAGGTATACGTCGTCCTTTTTTCTACCATCCCCCCATTCCACGGACAAATTGCAAACGTACCCATCAAAAACGTCTTTCCAGAAGAGACGAGGGGAGGGAGGGATATATAAAAAAATATTTCCAGCTATGCATTTAGTTGAAAAGCATTCTTCCGGGGTGGGCGAAGGGATAGGGGCCAACCCAACAAATCAGTGTGGATACTACCGTAAACCAGTAGCTTCCTTTCTTCTAAATTCTCTTTCCCCTCCTTTTCCCTTTTTTTCACAAGGGGGAGGTGAAAACTTTCCCTGGAGTTCATTGTTAAAAGGGAGGTTCGCACGCAGGGTAGTAAGGGGACAGCGGGGGTGGTGGAATTTTGTTTTGTTGTCATGGTTACACGGGAGGAATGGAGGTTGTGACAACCCCTCGCCTTTCTTTCCCCTCCAAAGTTAATGGCATCTTGAGGGAACGTTTTAGAAGGAGGAAATCTCCATCCAGAAAATATGAAAACGTCTCCCAAGGCGTTTCCCCCCGATTTTTGTATTGGATATCATCATGACCATGCATCGCACTTTCAAGTCGCAACTCGTCCATTATTCATTTTTCGTTTCTACTTTCTACAGTAGTGGCATTTCGACTTGGCTATCATTGCCTCCCTTGCACAAAAATAGGCGATGCAAGGCTCGACTGTCTTTATGGCCCGCAAAAATGATTCCATTTGCAATAAAAAAACACTAAAATTCCAGATATATTTTGCTGTTCGTAGTATAAAAATGTTTGAAGACGAGCTAATAAGTAATGAACTAGAATCTATTTATTTGCGTATAACAATGAGAAAAATATTAACATGCAAAGTAATCTTCAATTTTCCATAAGGTCAGAAGTGTGGAAATTCGTCCACATTTCGTGGTCGGCATGTTTTTTTTAAATTGGATTTGATGATTGCAATGTTTTCTCTTATTGTATTTCGTTTAAGAAAAAGTAAAAAAAAAAAGAATAAGGCAATATAACACAAAATAATGCAATTTGCGAGTGGATGTCAGATAAAACGCGCTGGCACGTATATCATGTAACTATAAAATGACGCTTATTGTTTAGCATACCCTGTTGGGAGGAAAATCCAGGAGTATAATTGGTTTCATATTTAGATCTACGGATGGGAAGATGTTACTATACAATTAAAACTGTCTATTTTTGATGAAAATATGGTGAGAGGGCTTTGTTATTTTTTCAAAAAAGTTTGGCGTTAGTCTTCTGTTTCATAAATTTACATTGCTTCCTGTCCTCATAATAATCAAGAGTTTTTAAAATACAATTCCCCATAAAGCATCGCACAATGGTTAGTGTGTGTCTATTCCACTAACCACCGTGCTTCGATTAATCTTTTTTATTACCTGCGATAGGGAAGTACAATATTTTAATAAATGTCTATGAGCACCATAACCTAAAAAGAAAATTCTTCAACTAGAGCGATGAAATTTGGAGCATAAATTTAATAACAATTTTGCAGATTTCTATCGGAATTTGGAAGAAATCTAGAGAAGGGTCATATGTTTGTTTGGCCGCAATTGCTAGTGAATTTAATAACTGAAAGTGCTATATAGCTAAAATTTGGTCTAGGGATCATTAGAATCGTAGATGTTTATTAAATTTCCGACTAAATCTGTCAAAAGTGGATGGAATATTGTTGAATAAATGGGAAACGGTAGACACCATCTATTTAGATAATAATCAAATTCTCCAATTGATATAGGGTTAAAAGAATATAAGTGATCAAAATTAGTTTTACACACTACTTAGGTAAGGTAAGCGGGGAGAGGGTTACAGGAGTTCATTTTATCGACCAAAACTGGAGGACTGTTGATAGAGTCCTCTTCTGTCTGACCAGCGGGTGGTTTTAATTCTGAAGATAGAAATCGAGGCTAGTGGGAAAATGTTTCAGAAGTTGGCTACTCGATATATATTTGCTTGAAGAAAGAAAGTATGTTTACTTGGAATTGTGGAAATAGATTTTTAAATAAAAATTAAATTTTTTAGAAACAAGCTTTTATACTTATTGGCCAAGATCATACCAAAAAAGTTATACAAGGGACTAATTATATCAATATAATCTAGCAAAATCGATAGATATCCACTCTGCAATAGAACGATAGAATTGATCAATATTACATCCATATTTCGTATTATTTTACGTATTATATATATATGTAAGCTTATTTTGCTTGAAGCAGTATGCAGGTTTGAGAAGCAGTGAAGAGACTTTGTATTTTTAATTTCGCTTTATTCTCTCCCGGGAGACAGACATGAATTATTTACAAGAAGGCGCAGGGTACTTATTATTAAAGAAGTAAGAAAAGGGACGAAATAAATGATCACTAGCCTTATATAACATGGGATTTCCGGCCATGTGTCAATTGAAAACATGTGGACTTTGGACAAGGGCAACGGATGGATCATTTTCACTTGATACGTAGATTTGATAGCGCAGTAATTTTTACACAGCTTCATACGTGGAATGAGATCAGGAAATAAGATGATATTTTAGAATGACACCAATATGGGCCGAATTAGGCAAAAAATTTAGAAAATTAATTTGAATTAATTTAGATATTAAAATATTATTACAAAATTATTATATATAAGCATAATTTTTGAAGCAGAAGGCATTTTCGAAGACATTGAAGAGACTTTCGATTTTTTAGCTTTGTTTTATTTCCGTCCCGGGAGCCATGATATTTTGCACAAGCTGAAGCGATGAGCACGACACAACACGAAATGAGGAAAAGCTAATGAAAATTCTATCCCTGTGAATATATACTGTGAGATTTTAATAGGGATTTCTAACCCTTGTCAATCACAAGTACGGGATTCATAGGAACCTTTAGAAGAATTTGTGTAAGTCAGCAATATTTTATCCCTTCACTCGGAGTGTGGGAACCGTTGACTAAAGCATTTTCACAGAGCTTTTGTTGCATTAATTAGATAGAAAAAGTGGAATGGGTCAGGAAATAAGAGACCATTTTAGAATGAAGTTAATATGGGCTAAATTAAGCTAAAAATTCGGAAATTAATTAAGTTTAAATTAATTAAATATATATATTGATAGATATTTTTCACAGCAAAAACTCTTTAAGGTTATTACATAATCTTTCTTAAAGGTAACAGTTTTAAGCAATGACTTGAAAATTTAGATTTAAAGATTTGTAGATATCTTAATTTTTAGATTCGAAAATAACAGTTAAAAGAATTTATTCGTTTGAGCATATCGCATCATCTAACTATACTTATACCGAGTAAGTTCTAAAAGAAAAATTGAAACTCAAAAACAAAATTTCCATTTCACATTAAAACACAATGAATTTTAATAAAGAAAGAAACAACAACAACGGTAATTTGTTTCTGGTATTGTAAAAAAAATTAATAAGTTGTAACTGATAAAATAATAATAGTGAAAAAAGAAAAAAGACTGGCTTTAGTTGTACTGTTTTATTACAAAGTTAAACGGGAAACAAAGTTAAAAATGGAAAAAGTTTTATTTTCAGAAACACAACACAACCCGATAAACATTTCCGCTTCGAAACCAAATAAACGCATAAGAAAAGTGCATTTAATTATCGCAAGAAAAAAATAAACCTGTAAAAGGACAAAGACGATATCATTGGAAAAAAAAATTGTTCCGAGTTTTAAAAAATGAATTAAACGAAAGCAGCGGTTTTCATGTCTTACTAATAGTTTGTAAATAGAAAACATTGAAAAACTATACAATGTTTTTATACTATACAATTTTATACTATAAAACTATACAATTTGCAACTTTTATCATTTTTACTTTTTCGTATACGAATTATTGAGAAACTTTTATAATCGTCGAAAAATTCGAATTCGGGATTTTGGTGAATCTTTGTATTTCAGAACTCCCCGAGTTCGAAAAGCACAATTTTGGTTTTACATCTATCTGTCCGCCCATGTCTGTCTGTCGGTCTGAGACAAAGCTAACTTAAAAACGCTTGAAGCTAGAATAATAAAATTTGATATATGATTTTAAGTCAAATTCGTAAATTATAATCAAATATTGAACGAAATCCATTCATCCATAAATTCATCCATATTATATATATATATATATATATATATATATATATATGAAATTGGATGGATATAAAGCTTTTTTTTTTAAATTTTTAAATTTTATTTTTTTATTAGAATCGTAGTTTTGCGCCGTTAGGTAGTAACATTCTAAAACATAAATTCAATTTCCATGCAAAATTACTAACATTATTACTTGTTACAATCGTAAAAGCAATTGTGAACGATCACTTGATAGATTCAGTAAAAATGCTAAATCCATGCCAAATACCGATATTTCGTGACTATTGTTCGCCAATGCAGTGCAAAGCATTCAAGGTCTTATCCACAGTCTATAATTTCAAGCAGGGAGAAAGGGATGACACCTTTATTAAATGGTGTGAATGAATGAGAGATCACTCCTGTTAAGTATAATAAAATAAAAATTTAAACTAACTTTTTTTTTATGCTTAATAAAAAAGCGAATTGTTTATTTCTGTTACATTTTCAGAGAGGGAAACAGTCTTAATTACAAGCAGAAATAACAGTATAAAACAAAAATATGTGCCTATGTATTGCTCTCGCCCCCTTGATCGATGCCTTTAAAGAAAAATCAACTAAGTCTTCCAAAAGGAGGAGCCTCTTATAACGAGTGAGTGGCATAATGGACAAAACAAAATGTAAATGACTCGGTGCACCAGCGAAGTTTCGTAGAATGAGACACTGTGACGTCACATGCTAGATTGGCTTGTATCTGTCTGTGTTGAACAAGGACCTTTCAGATATCGTAATTGAGCGCTTGTTTGAAGACAACCCTTATGGACGAAGGAAAGAAGTTTTGGCCAGATAGCGTTGTCGAACGCACTTCCAGGAGGTTGGAGCAAGTGTCTGCAGGGCTTTAAAAGATTATATTGTGTCTCTGGCCACAATTAGAGAACAACATATGTGTAGCAAACAATCGAGGAGCTGGTTGGTGAAAGATATCCAAGTCAGTATATCCAAGAATTTTTGGGGCTATATTTTGAAACAAAGCAAAAAGTTGCGGAGGAGATTTGGCTGGGAGAGAAAGAAATAATAGATTCAACAGAACATCAACCTCCCAGTGAAAGAAAAGGAATTCTGAAAGCATGAAAAGCTATTGCATCATCCTAACCAGGCAATAGATATGCGTGTTACAAATTTTTTAAAGATAATGCTGTGTATCATTTCCATCCAATTATTAATCGCAGCTGAAGACGAATCTCTTTAGACAATTTTCTTGGAAGAAAAGCAGGTATTAGAAAATAAAAAGGCATTATACTTTTGTTTTAATATATTTTTTTCGGAATGGTTTATTTTACACGGTTATATATATATATGAAAAAAAAAGTTTCGTTTAATGAATGTATTGTTTTAAGAGTAAGATTCGAGAACAAATCATGCTCTTTAAGCGATGTTCCACAACACTTTCTGTCATTGGAATAATGTAATTCGACCATACACCATTGCTATATTCAAGAAGGACGACAGAACCAATGCATACATATAGCAAATACTCTTCCACAAACTTTTAGGATAAGCCTCGACATGTACAAGAACTTTTACATAACAATTTAGTAGAATCATCGAATTCGCGGGTATAATTTTGAAATATATAACATTTGCAATTTTGTGCCTTTTCAATTTTCGAAAGCAATTATTAGTGGTAGTCATAGTAGAGACGAAATATTGAATAAGAAATTAATAATGCCATATGCATACAAGCTGATAAGAAAATTACTAAAATTAATTGTATGAATAAAAACTTAATCTGAATCTATCCCAGTCGAAGCTGGATAATGAAATCTGTCAAACATTAACATATGTTTGCTATTTTAAACTTTTCATGCAATTCTCCTCCCAGAAATATATTCAACAGTATACTAACCAGCTTTACATATTAAGTCGAAAAATAAATAATTATGTATACAATAGCCATTTCCTTATTTAACATTGAAAATATTGAATAACAATAGTCAGCAATTATACTAGACATAGCATATCATTTCTATCGTTGCCTCGATTTGTTATGTTTTGTAACTATAACTTTATGTTAAATAACAAAATAAATAAACCAACATCACATTGTAAACTTTACTTCCAACGTTTAATATATAATAAGAACAGTATAAATATCAATGCTTTTCAGAAATTACAAAAAAAAAAAAAAATATCATAAAAAATCTAGTACCTCCTTAAAAAAACATCATAATGCAGTTTCAGTTTTCTCCGAAAAATATAACCTTAAACAAGCGAATGCTGCTACTGCTTTAAAAATTTACTCCCCAAAGAAAATTGCTTCTCAATACTTGCGCTCTAATTATATTCCAACATGAACAGGTTGCAGGAAAAAAAAAAAAAAAAGAAAAGAAAAACAAATCGAAATACTGTAGATCTTTCGGAAGATCCCATTACATGATGTGACAGCGTTCGAGTCCACTCCCTACTACTAAAAAAAAAAAAACATGAAAGAACTGGAAAAAGGAACAAAAATAAAAATTCGCAGCTTCCACAAGGAATTTCCATAAAACGGAGAGGCACATCAGCAAAAACAAAAGGAAAACACCCCGCGACTCCCGAAAACACATATACGCGATAAGAATTTTCACGTTATTAAACTCCCCTCTCTCCACTCCGCACGTCATCCCCGAAATGCACATTACGCCTCCCCTTCCACCCACCCCGTTACTGTTAAAGGTAACAGCCACCAGTACGACATTTACATTAAACTGCCTTCCTTAACACCGCAAGAACAGCGTTTCGGTGGCCATGTAAATTAACCGCAAGCCCTATTAAATTAACGGCAACACTAATAATGAATATTTAATCTTAGATGAGCTTTTTCTTCTCGCTGCACCCCAACCCCTGCCTATCATAACTGTAACCGCCGCAAAAGGGCGGTCGTCAATACTTACCGACTAATGACAAGCGTCGATCGTCATCTTGGATATTGTTGTCGCTCATTAAAATTATTAGCAGCGCAAGAAATTAACAACACGGGGGGCGGAAAAAGTGTGCGCCAAACACTATTTGTTCGGAATATTAATTCTAATAATTTACTTTGGTACTTTGATTAAAAACATGTTGCAGTATGATTGTACCGAGGAAAATTATATTTTGTATTATTGAATAAGGAACGAATAAAGCAGTCATGATTAAGAAAAAAGAACAATTAAAAAAAATTTAAGGCACAGAATTTTAATACTTTTTTTTTTTTCAAATTCGTCAACTTTTAATGTGAATTATTCAATGTTATTTAAACTTGTGAATCCTTCAAAGAAATTTGTTTGACAGTGACCATTTAAAAACCAGTGACTTCAATACTATGGGTAGAGAGTTATTTTAAATCAGGTGGATTAATCAGCAGATTACAGCAATGCAATTTATAGTTGAAAATTTAAAAAAAGAATATATTTTTAAAAAATTGCCAAAATTTAAGAAAAATTTGAAAGAATACATTACCATCATTTCCGATAGTGTAAAAATCATTTTTGTGTCGTAATATTTACTAAAATTATCGCAGAAAAATTGTAAAATTTTGATTAATTTTAAATTAAAATTTTAATCAATATTTCTAAAAAGAGGTACATATTCCCATTTTCCAAAATATATCTACCAAATTTTTAACTCTAAGTGTAATAATCTGTTCTATAAAACACCAGTACACACAAACAAAGATCTCCCACCCTTCAACCCCTACACCCTACATTCAACGCCAGTATCAGTAGAGATTCTAAAATTCACAGAAAACGGATTAAATTTGAAATAAAAATTCAATAGAAGAAGCCGTAATTAAGAACTGATACTAAATTCCAATACTAAAACGATGGTCCAAAATACTAAAACTTTATAGCCGACTGGACTAAGGATTTAAAAATCTTACGTATAAAAATAACGTTACCTTAGATTATTATCTATCATTTATTTGAATGAAATCTTAATCTCCGCTGATTTATGAGAGCTATAAACAGTCAAATATATAAGCAGATAAAGAAAGTATTCACATATAAAACTGGAGCACAATTGATTTGATTTATAGCACATTTGTTTTTATACAGAGAGTTTTATCTAGTTTTATGAGTTTTACGGTATTATTGTATGTCAAACAGCTTAATTAAACTAGAGATTTCAGGTTGTAATAAAGATTACGAAAAAGGCTTTGACATTGTAAAAAAAAAAAAATAAAAAAAAATAAAGATATTGTATAGCACACATATTTTATAGTCCTGGAGCTTTCCCCCTCCTCCTAAATTTTAAGGCCTGTTGCCAAAAATGTATTTGTTAAAAGTATTTTTTCTTTAATGATAATTTGCAATATTACAGGTATCTATCCATATCTACTATGTTTCTTAAAATGAGGGGTCAGAGGTAACCGACATTGGAGTCATGGGGTCGTTTCTACGCTGTCTTGTTTCTTCAGATACTTTAATTTTGTTTCTAAATGCAAATTATCAAAATTGATCCAATAAGGATAAAGTTTTTAAAAACATTCTTTTAATAATATGTCAAAATGTAATTCTTTTATTTAATCTACTCTATATTTTATAGTCCATTATTAGAAATAATGATTAAACCATGAATTGTAATTCTCTCAAGTTTTTAATACTAGATGGCGACACTAGTATGGAGTCAGAATTTAATCTGATAAATAATTAAGCTCTGAAAATATTAAAACCATGCATCGTTATCAAGGAGACTTAATTATGCAATATTTCAAGATTCAGGAAGTGAATGAAAAATCGATAAGAGGATATCATTTTTACAAACATGAAGTAAGTCAAGCTATATAAAAGCATAATCATCCACTAAATTGCCAATAAAATATGCTGAAAGATATATATTTTAAATTCTGCATATGAACAATCGGAACGTATGGATTGAATGACCCTATTTCGATTAGAGGGGGAAAACTATCAGTTGCATTCACCTCTTTGCACTCATGAATTTTATTCATTATTGAGTATTTGAAAATAGCTTCGCTGCATTATAAAGATCAATCTTTTAGCAGAAAACATGAAAATAATACGACTTTTAATGTACCAGCAGTATCATAACATAGGAAAAGAAATTTTTAATGACTAAACGTAAAAAGCTAAAAACACAAGTCAAAAGTTTTCCCGAACTTAAAAAGTTTAACGGGGAAAAAGTTGTATTCAGGACGTATCGAACTTTAATCACGCAACAGACAACTACTATTTCAAAGCACTTAAAACGATCAAACCCCCACCGTAACCAAGACTACGAATGTATTATTTGTCAATATAGGCTAATGGTTTTTTTAGCAAAAATCTTTACAGCTATTGATAGAGTTACAATAAGAGACCGCAAGTTTCACACTAATAATCTTCAAAATACCAAACAAGATCGATTGGATACGATTTCCAGTAGTATCGAAGACAAAATAATACACGTGGTGTTCTGAACCTTCTAGATAGATTTATTTTAGAGATTGATTCACAATCCTAAATCTATTTCGGAAAATATATGAGGGTTACAGCGGACATGTGAAAAGACATTTCAACTTTATTTTCATATTTTTTATTTTCCTTCCGTGCTTTTGTATGGGTTTTGAACAATGATTAGATACTTGTAACATGCTATGCTATTCGTTTCAGAAAGTCACTCCTATGACCTTTTCACAATTTCAGCCCATTTATAAATATTCAATCACCAATATCCATTCACAGCAAATTTGCAAATGTTTTAAAAACAGTCCAAAACAATGTTTTTAAACAGCAAATCGATAAATGAAAAAGATATTTCATTAACTGCCTAATTGAATCAATATCCACCTTTCAATCCATCCTTATTTTGAAAAAAAAATCAAAAGTAACTGACACCTGTGCAGAAGCGTGGAAAAATTCCTTTAAGATGGATAGTAATCTTAGCATAAAGCGTTCCAAAATCGATATGCTCAACCGAAGATGCCATATTCCCCCGACAAATATAAGTAGTTTATTTGGCGAAATACGCCAAATTGAAGGGATTAGAGTCGCCAAATAAAAATTTTAATTGTAGAAAGTCATCTAGATTTGAATATTTCTATGAAATCTGTAAATTTGAAATAATTAGACTGATCCAGCCAAAATCACTAATCCGATTTCGCTTTTTTTTTCATAAGAAAACATGATCTCTAGATATTTCATCAGTGATCAATTATCTCCACATTTCAAGAGAAATCTAAACAACATTATTTCACTGTACTTTCTTCGTTGGGAAAAAAGTACAAGAATCTCACAACCTCGACTATTACACCAATTTCAGCACTTTTTATTGTATTGGAAAGCTCATGATTCCTAAATGCAGTCAAAACAAAATGTAAAAAGGTGACTTGTTTAACGAGCAATGTTTCGCAGAGCGAGTGGTGAGGAGCTTTCTGGATTGGTTTATATTAGACTGCGTAGATTAGATTTGTTTATTAGATTTTTATATTAGATTTGTTTGAAAACAGCCTTCATATTTACATAGGCCGGATAGCATTGTCGAACACGATTTATAGGAGTTTAAGCAAGCGCATGTGGATCCTTAATCCAAGAGTTTTGACTTTAGCAAAACTCTTAGATTACGGGGCTAGAAGTGGATAGCAAAGACATAATCAATTGGTGAAAGAACATAGCCAGAATTATCAAAGAGGTTATAGAGCTGCATTTTGTACCACAGCAAAAAGCTCGAAAGGGCAGTTGGTCAGGTGAGGAAGAAATAATAAACGCAAAAGAGCAACGAAGTTTCAGCGAACAAGAAAGGTGATGAAAGCATCGGAAATTATTGCATCGTATATTGAGAAGTATCACCCTGATAAGGCAGTAGCTATGCGCATTACAAATTCTTGTAACGATAATGCTATGTCTCATGTTCGCAAAATTTGGAAGCGTAACCAAAAACAAATGTCTTTAGACAATTTTCTTGTAAAAAAAAATTAAGCTCATTTAGCGATATCTATTATACAGTGTCTCGTGTTCGCAAAATTTGGAAGCGTAACCAAAAACAAATGTCTTAAACAATTTTCTTGTAAAAAAAAGTTAAGCTCGTTTAGCGATATCTATTATACAGCAGAAATGGATGAACCCTTTACCTCTAATTTTAGAGAGATTCTAACAGAAAATCTGACACAATCTTCATACAAAAACTGGACCGATTTCGCCAATTAATTTAGCTACTATTTCGACGTAACCAACCAATCTACAAAGTTCTATGTTTATTACACAAAATTTAAATTACTATAAGTACTTTAATTTTGTTGGATAAGATGTATTGGTTTGATCGGAAAGTAATTTCGTTTTTTTTTTTTTTTTTTTTTTTTGTGGAAATGAAAGATAGTTTTCGTATAATAAACAAATACTTTATTAAATTATATATTGGCCGTTCTGGTTCAACACCTTTTGCCATCTTTCTGGTAGTAGCATCATTCCACGCTCATAAAATTTTTGATCTTTGGTGCCAAAACACTGATCGAGGTGGTTTTTGACCTCCTCATTTGAGGTGAAGGTTTTACCGTCTAAAAAATTGAGCAAACCAGTTCTGGCACTGGCGTACTGTCAACATACCTTCTCCATACACATCGGTCCATTTCTTTCTGGTTTGAACAGTATTTTTACCCTTTCTGTAGTAAAACAGTAAGATATGTCGAAAATGCTGCTTATGGCTCTCCATATTTAAAAGGGCACCGACCAAAACTACTGCGTAGAATTAATTGGAATTTTTCACACACAAGCCTTGCTATATGAGCTCTCAAAGCATATAACAATTATACGACTTAAATGTGAAGTTGGGTGCAAAAAAATACAATTAAAGCCTCTGTCGGGAAAAAACGAAATTACTTTCCGAACAACCCAATAGTTCATTTAAGTTAGTTCACATTACTAAATTATTGCAGTTGATTTAGTGTTTTCCGAAAATGGCTAGACATCCAAAAAAATAAAAATACCATTTTTGTTTGAGTATGATAGGCAATAACTTAACAGATAAATTTTTTGCTTTCTAAAAAGGATCGCCCATGATTCGAAATACCTCGCTTTCAAATATGTCGTCTAATACATGCTACCTTGAATAGATTCTACATTCTATAAAATGGAAGCTGCAATACATCAAATGTCCACTATCACTGCTCGCAGGTTCAGCAGCAAAAGCCTGCGTTGAATGGATGGCATAAATTTATATTAATTAGCATCCTGAGTGAATCGCGTGCGGCATGAATGCTTTTTAACGGTCGCAGGCAGAGTATAAAAATAAATATGAATAATGAGCCTTCAGGAAGGATTTCCTTTCTGCTCTTACGTCGCGGCCAGGAAATTGTTTCTTTTTCTTTGCAAGCGCTGAAAAGAGATGCGTTTACGTCATTAAGAATTCTGGGTACTCGCATGTTTATTAAGATGTCTTGGAAATTTAAGAGGCAGGGCAGTTTATACTGGATGATGGCTAATAAAGAATTCTTTTTAAAAAAATTGTCGATATTGGGGAGCAATCATCAATATTCGATTAATCGAGAACAACTATTTTGCAAGTAAAATTATGATTTTTTTTAAAGCTCTCAGTTATCATGAAATATATTTGGAGCTGGTGTAAAGAATGTAATTCTTGATAATTAATAATCACTTACTAAATCCATTAGAACTGCACAGCTCTGTCAAATTATTTATAAAAAATTTGCATTTTCATTTTGGTTCCTTATCCACACTATGTTCAATGGTCAATGAAAATAAATAAATAGACATTAAAAGGAGGCGAGAAAATAAAATAACGAGTGGAAGTGTTTTAGGTAAATTTCAATTCAGATATACTAACGTCTATTTTTAAAGCAATATTAGGGTTATTTTAGGGCGAACATCAAATGTAAGTTTGAATCGCTGTCAGATAACGAGAGAGGCACCTGAACTAACAACCCTCTATCCATATTTCCACACCAAAACAGCGAGAGATCACACCCCATCGGATTTAACGTGCCCCAGACTCGCTTAAATGATGATTCTTCAGTGGCATCGGGTTTCGAACCTGAAGCCCTCTGGTTCCGAACCCGAGACGTTACCACCAGGCAACCACGGAAGTGCTTTAGAGTGGGGCTACATGGATGTAAACATTGAAACCATAAAATTTATCTTAATGCACAAAGTATAGTGATACATTGGAAGATGAATCTCGTGAATTTTGTTTTATTTGTGCTGTAATCAGAATAACTCCGCTATGGCCCAGATCCAACTCATGCTCCCCCCCCCCCTTTTTTTTTCTATCCAAAGGTCACCTTAGCTATCATAGTTTTCCTTTTTTATCCATAACTCGCTATTTTTTTTGGACATTTTCGCTTAAATTCTTCTACAACAAAAACGCATCTGATTCGTTTTCTTTTGCTAAAAATCAGCTACTCACTGAAAAAGGAATTTGCCGCTTTGAAGGGAATGTCACGGAGTGCCTGAACTCAGGGTTCTTAACTACCGATCATAATAGCTGAATGTGGTAAATGGCATGGTAATGTGGTTCATTAATAAACTAGAAAAGGATAAAGCGATAATTTTTTTTAAATACAATAGAAATATTTACAATTGCACATTTTGTGCGACTTTGAGTAAAACAGTGTTTTCTCTAAATCACTCTCGCAATCTCTTCAATATTATTCATTTCTGAATTGATGAGCCACTATGGGTAGCTCGGCGTGTCGAATCAAAAACTTTAGCAAGAATGTATGGGGGACGTATTGTACCTATAGATAAGAAACAATAAATCCTGGGTTGAACAGCACATTTATTTTCTACCCTTATTATATTAAATCGACGAACAATGCATCAGGGTTATTCCGTAAGAGAAATGACAGCTATCACGCTGTCAATTTAGAATGGCAATACAATTCACAGCCTCAGTCATGTGTGGAATATAAGTCAGTTCACAAAAACCGTTCCAGTAGCAGCCCTGTTAATTTCGTTAATAGGATTAAATCCCTCCTCCATCCATAACAAGGCTGAATGGGACAGGACGGCCATAAATTGCTTTCTATAGCTCCACCAGTTCCAATTGAAATGCCTTACTATACAACACATCCCATCACAACTGAACAGGCAATTTACATCGCCAAGTCATCTATGGAATCCAACGGAATTAGTCCAGCTTAAAAGCACAGAAATTCCTCTCTATCGACCAATGCCATCAGCAATCCAAAATGGCCAACAGACCTCGGTGGAACATGGACATAAAATTCGACTCAGAACTCTTTTCTGGTGTGCTAATCTCGTTAGAAAGAATACACAAAGAGAGCCACCCGCACTTCTTAGGTCGGAAGCTTTCGAAATATTCCAACTGCGTTATCTCTCTCCGGCCGAGTAAATAAAGACACAATAAAAGGCTGCCGTTCATTCAAGGGGTGGCCGAAATGAAGCCGAGATCCTGATTTATAGGGTCCCTTTAGGAAAAGAGGGCCCCTACGTCTTGATAAAGGAAAGAAATTGAAGCAAACTGCGGGGGGGATGAAGCTACGGCAAATAAGAACATGGGGATGGGGGAGAAGAAAGGACTCGGCCAATGGTGCTATTGCTACGCGCCGTATTTGCTTCGTATAAAAGTTGTAGGGTTGTCTCAATCTTGAGATAGCATTCTGCGCCAAGAAAAGAGACTTGGGGAAAAATTGAGGCCAAAAATGCAGCCAAGAAATCAAGAAAGCATGCTTTAAATATGGATTAAACAATTTCGTTGTTTCTAGTAACGTCCTCGTTATCTGACTAAAGATAAAAATTCAGCGATTAATTCAAAATCAAACTTAAATGCATATCCATTCACCTTAGTAAAACTGTGTTTATTTGGTAAAAATTCATTAAAAAATCAGATTACAATTTAAAACCAACAGGATAAAATAACAATGTGATAAAACAATTAAGAGTGTTATCTTCCAATAACAATAAAAATGAATCACCTTATATATTTAATGCAAAAAATTAATAACAATAAAATTATAATATTTAACGAATTTTTTTTAAAAAAGTCCTGAAGTAAAAGATGATAATACTAAAGTGATAAAATGATAGTCTTTGATTTCTAATGTTTTAAATAATGTTATGAAAAATAAAAAAAAATGTAAAACAATTCACTTGTATAAAATGAAAAAAGAAAGATAATTTTCTTTCATAATTTTGCAAATAGCACTAATTTTACTTATTTCTCAAATAGAGAAAAATTTCACACAATTTTCTACCATGACAATATATTTTTTTTAATTAAAGGCCATGACAATATTTTTTTTAAATTAAAGGCCATGACAATATTTTTTTTAAATTAAAGGCCATGACAATATTTTTTTAAATTCTATCATGACAATATTTTTTTTAATATTTAAAATTTTCCACTGTATTAAGAATTGCGACAAAAATTGTGAAATAAATAATTTGGGAGCCAAAAAAAAAGCAATTTAGCTACTGTTTTTTCTTTTCCATTTCTTTTTATAATTATAATTATATGATTTATAACAAGTAAAGTATTTAATGCACTTCAACACGAACGAAGTTTTAGTTCCTTGGACGATAGAATAACGTTGCACAACAAAAGAAAACATTCTGCTGCTTGCAAAGTATGATTATAATTAACATTATTTAAAAAAATACTCGATCTCAAAAATAAATAATTTTAAATTACAATTTTTTACAAACTTAATTACATTTCACTTCCGCTCAAATAAATAATCTAAACTCAAATTGGCGATACATGGCCAACAATAGAAGCAGGTTCTTCGATCTCATTGTCTAAGTTTACTGCCGAATTCATCCAGCTTTGTTCTTTTTATTACATCAGGTTGTATCAACAAAAAAAAGTAAGAGGGAGAGGTGGTGGATGACGTGCCGGTTACGGTTACAGCCCCGTGAAGTTAAGCGCTCGTAAAACGTTACACTTCTGCCGTATCGGAAACACCTTGCATTCCAATCCTTTCAAGAATTTACTACACTGCCGCGTTGCAAGCGATGAGGCGATAAAAGTAAGGGAAACAATCCCAAGTGTTAAGCGAAGGAAACTACACTTTGAAAGAAATGTCCGACAGCTGTTGATTATCGTTAGCTGGCATTAGTTTTGAACAATATTTGCTTATGCAAACAAATAGGATATCACAGAAATGCTGGTTACCAAATGCAGTAGGTGTTTCATACTTTTTACTTTCTTGTATATGAAGTATACGATAAAGTATTGCAATCGTACAAAAATTCGAACTCGAGATTTTGACAAATTCCACGTTATCAGATAACCCGCAGTTCAAATGATCCCATTTTTGGCATTACGTCTGTCTATCTGAGAACACGATATCTCAAAAACGCTTTAAGCTAAACGGGTGAAGTTGGATTATTATTGGTTGGATAGAAATCAACAAATTAATACCAAATTTGTAGATTTCTATCAAATTTTTGAACGAAATTCATCAAAAAGAAGTTCGTCTATTTGTCGATCCATGTACAAGTATCTATTCGTCGATCCAGCACGATAACTACAAAATGTAAAGAATTAGGTATACAAAATTTAGTATATATGTTTCGAATTTGTAAAATAGATATTTACCAAATTTGGAGGCAAACCCGTTAAGGGATGATCATATGTCGGCCTATGATTCTTTTGCATTATATAAAAGTGATGATTCAAAAATGTAAAGATTTTAGATAAATGAAATTTGGTTCATAGTTTTAGCATCTAAAGTTCTTCTAATCAAATTGTGAACCAGATCTGTCAAAGGTCTGACCGTCTGTCGGTTTGTGCTTTCTCACTGATGGAAATGTGGTAATTTAAAAACGCAATTTCTTAAATAAAGGGATTTGGTATGTGATCTTGGGAGTACAATTGTAATTCTAAGTCATATATATTCGATTTTCGTGTACTTGAATATTAATCGCAAGTCAGTGATAAATCATACTGCAAAAAAAGTCGCCAAAGAAAGCAAGTAAGCACAGGTAGATTCAAAAGATAAATTCGAAACAAAAAGATAGATCTTTCATAGCTATTGCTCTTCAGTGGCATGTAGTTAATACACAAGTACTAGCTCTCTTTGTTATGCTACGAAACACACAACACTCATGTGTGCGAAAATTAAAATCTGACATCTAAAAGATAAGTAGAAAAAATAAATTAAAGAAGTAGCTCATGATGGAATTAAATAACATGGATAACTGCTAAGTAAACTTCCTTTTCATCGTACTAGTGGAAAAGAAAGAAACTCCTCATAAGCAAGTATAAAATATACAAAAAAAATGAGTAAAAGAATTAGGGAAATTGTCTATATGAAACAAAACAAGCGTTTCATGGATTGTGTAAAACAGCGATGTGGGTTTTCGCACTAAAGCAATGTAGAAGCTGGAAAGACACTTTTACAGAGTTTCGATCATCTACGATTGGCTTCTTCCTACCTAGATGAATGCATTGCAATGAAAGCACTAAATTTTGCGCTACTTAGCGAATCTCTACTACTATCTCGCTACTTCGCGACCAATGCTTTAAACTTAAATTCGCGACCAATACTTTAAATTTAAATTAAAATTTTATTTACTAAGATATAATGCAAGAGCTAGACTTGGTTTTTTGCAATATTCCTTCACTTTCGTAAAACGGAATTAAAGTGAATTTAAGCAAAATATCAAACGTTTGTTGCACTGAACATAGTAGATTAAGGCGTATTTTATCATCATTCTTTTTTCTTTTTTTTTTTTTACCAGAACATGATTGCGGAATTGATTAGGATAAAATTCGAATATTGCATATATGGATTAGATTTTTAATCAGTTATCTTCCAAATAAGTTCAGATTTTTTTTTTTCACTAATTCATGGCATTTTGCTTAATTCACCAATTTCACAAAAAATTCAAATTACAAAACCAAGAATCATGAAAATTACTTTCATACAATTTAAATTCTAATGGCATCATTTGCAGTTAACTTTCTAATTTCTTTAGTTCTCTTGTTTTTAATGCATCTTCCTTTTCAGTTTTTTTTTTTTCCTTTAATTTTTATCGTTTGTAGTTCGCCAGCAGATATCATTGCCACAAAAAATAATAAACTTGGAGAATCAATATTCTTTTTTTTAATCCGTTTTCATAGCTTTATTTTATGTTATGGCGGCTTTGATTTCGATGGCATTCATGATGTAACGTAAAACGCCAAGAGGGTTCTATTAGTCTAAACCAACCCACTGGACAACGACAAATATATTTGACAGTACAGACACTCAGATATATCTAATTAACTTAACATCCTCCTTAGCAACAAAGATTCCCACAACAAACAACAGATTAATACATTATTTCAGCCGAGTGTGATTCCAACAAAAGGCCACAACGGTGTTCCAAGGGGGTAGTAGTGCCCGCATGTACTAATGACTCGTCTTGGCAGCGTTAGCTATGAGCGTGGAGAAGGGGCTTTAATTCCGGACGACAAATAATGGTAATTAACTTTGACAAATATGCGGAACTAGATTGGCGATGGTAGTTTATGCCAAAAGGGAGAGAATAATATGCCAGCTTACCGCCTATCGCGACCGCTAAAGATGCCCAAAATTACGGTGTCTTCGTATTGATCTGTAGAAGTGGCATGCAAAAAAGCAGGAAGATGGGATGGCATGTGTGTAAGGGGTGTTACAGGCTGCATTCTACAGGAATATTTATTGGGGGGATTTTTCAGTCGCAATTTTTCTTTTTGCTAAAGCATTTTGGCTTTTCTCCAAAGAAGGATTTCAGCAGTTTCCTCCCCTTTTTTCCTTTTCTTTTTTTAAAAAAAAATGAAAATGGCGATCAATATTGGAGAGAAAAATAAACTGTTTTCAACCAATTTGATCGAACTCTCACACAACAAAGGACGGTTGAGTGTGAAAGAAAAGAGATCGTTAAACTGGGTGTTAGAAACTTTTAAAGAAATTAAAAGGAGGGACAGTTTTTAATTTGACAAATAAGACGATCGCTTCGATAAGGTTAATTTTTTTTTTTTTTTAAACTTCATTGCCATGAACAGAATGTAATGAGTGATTTAGCGGATCTTTTCGCCACTAAATTGCCCATTGATCCATGTTTGCATTGTTATTTTGCTGTTGTTTCTTCTTTATATCTGAAAATCTTCACTGTTCTACAAAAAGCTTCCAGTCACAACTAAGCCAGTTTTTCGCTCACAACGACATTTTAAAAGTGAATAATTGAAATAAATAATTAAATGTAGATAATTATAATTAAATGTAGATATTTTTCTTGTACTGAGAATACTATGATGACCTAGTTACAGAGATCAAGTATCTACGTTTACAAACGAGTTACAATTATCTACATTTATTTAATAATTAAACATAGGCAATTGTAATAAATAATTAAATGTAGATAACAGTAATAATTCATTAAAAGTACATAATCGTAATAAATAATTAAATATAGATATCTATCTGTCTCGTGCTGAGAATAATATGTTGGCTTAGTTACAGAGCTTCTTCTTTGAGACTGTAGAACAAAAAATTTGAGATTCGATTCTACCAAAGATTTTTCACATAAGCAAAACTACCCCAAATTCAATTTTTTAGGATCAAACATACTCCAACTGATGTGGTGTGAAAATTTGGATAGGGGATGCCAGATTACCTCAAAATAAAGTCTTATAGTTTCAAATACAATAAGCTATAATTAGTCAATAAGCTTATAAATAATGTTATTATAGCAAAAAAAAATTTGGTGTAGCTTTTTTATCTGAACTAGTTTAAATATATTTGAAATAGTTGTGAAATATTTACAACATACAGACGAAGTCAGTACTAAAATCTATAAGCATGCTTATAAAATTATCATCAAATTCAGTCATATTAGCCTTTTTGTTTCGAAGGCAATTTTATGAAGTACTTGCAATTTTGAGCGACTAGCAAAGCATGGAGACGAAATCTAAGTCGATGTCTTTTCTAACCACACCAACGCTCAAACATCCTGTTAATTAAGGACTTTAAACCAGCCCACATGACATATCTTTGAAATATACGTTTTCGCTTTATGCAGGAAATTTCGACAATACGATTATTAGTTGCATTATCAAGTACTGTTTATTGAAAAAGTTCCTATAAAAGTTTAAAACTAATCATCTCAAATTTTCTTCTTACATTTCCTGCATGCGTTTATTTAGAATAAATAACCGTCATACTTAAAGATAAAGAAATGAAAAGCATCTAATAAAACAATTAAATTTTAATTAATATACTGTTCAAATGATTCACACGCCATCCATTCGTAGTAAATATTGAACTTAATTAAAATATATATATATCAATTTATATTAATTAAGAAATTCAATTCCCGCAGATTTCGAAAGATAATTAGTTTTAATTTTCACAATTAATGATTCATTTACGAAATATGTAAGAACAACTTCAGAATTGAAATAATTTAACGCAAATAAACATTGCAGAAATTTTCAATTCTATAATTAACGAAGAAATGTCTAGGCACGCGAAACAGAAATTCAATAGATATACGCTGAAAAGATTAAAAGTTAATTGGTATTTGGATTTCAGAGAATACGCGTCAAAACAGTTTTAATTTGGACAAGAATTATATAACATTTGCTGATTCTATCACTACTTCTGAATATATTAGTAGGCAATTATATACAATTCATTGTTGCATAATTAAAATTTAATTTGAATTAATAAAGAAATAAGCATCAAATGATCCTTACAGATCTGATGCTTGCATTTCAATAGTATGATTTATTTGGTATAGGTTTTCGAATCCCAATAATGGAGAACGTTATCGACTTCAGTTGATGCGTTTGAAACAGAAAACGACCAGAATGAGATAATAGACATAATAAACTTGATAACGCTCAACCACATGTCGCAAAACCAGTGAAAACATATTTGGAAAATGTCGGGTGGGAAGTGTTACCCCACCCGTCGTATTCACCAGATATTGCTCCTTCAGACTACTACTTGTTTGACAGCATGAATAACGATTTACTTGGACAGCGGTTCACTTCTTCAGAAAATATTGAAAAATGGATCTCTGATTGGATCGCTTCGAAAAGTGAGGAATTCTTTCGACACGGAATTCGTAAATTGCCTGAAAGATGGGAAAAAGTAGTGGCTAGCGATGGACAATATTTTTGATAACGTATTTATGTATTTTGATTTTGAAAAAAAGCTTTAATTTTTTTATTAAAAACCGCACGAATTAATTCCTAGGCCAAATATAATAATTTTCGAACCCTCAAATCGAACCTCTCATATCTGTCAGCGATTTAAGTCCAGTGAGCGTCTCTTGTTCTTTCAGTAGCGCCCATTACGGCCAAAAGTACGACTTAGCTATTTCATGCGTCACAGTCGCCTGCACAATCCCTTTTTACAGAGGGGCGATTCGCACACCTCACAGATAGAACACAGAAGAACAACCATGCCCGAACCGAGATGCCCAGATCACGGGGAAGACGCGTTACCCCTATGCCAGAACGCCGGCATCTCTCAATTATTTTTTACTTAAGCAGTATTAAGAATATAGAAAGCAGGCGAAAAGAATCTAAATTCTGAAATTTATCGATTTATATAGATAAATATATTTACAATATATAAACATCCACAAAAATATAATAACACATAGTTAAATTGGCAGAATAGAATCGATTCTAAAATTCATTCATTTGAAATAATGGCTTAGTAAAATTTAAAAAAAAAAAGCGTATTCCAAAAATTTACAGAAGAAAAGAAAGAGAGATATACTGCTTATAAGAAACCGTTAAATCATATTAAATATTCATTTATCAATAATATTAATAGATATCTTGATTTAAAATCATGTTAACAAAATTTAATGAGTACTATTTGAAATGGTATTAAATTGTAGAATGAAAACGATTTTTTTGGGAGGGATTGAATAATAAAACGTCTACTTTCAGAAAAAGAGTCGCGATCAAAAAAAGTTCCACGATAAAAACATAACAATTTAGAAAGGTAAGATGAATTTAAATTCTAACATTCTATTTTACTCACAAATAAATCGTATAATTCCACAAATACTCTGAAGTTGTATTATCCATTAAATCCAAAGCAGTTATTTTAAAAATTGCTTCTTAATAAAATGAAAATCTATTTACAAAACGTTCGTTTCTAGAGGTGGAGGAGGGGAAAACAGCTAAAAAGCCAATATGAATTCATTTTTCAATGAACAAATACAAATAAAAAAGAACCAGAATTTTTTTATATTCACCATGATATTGCTAACATGAAAAAAAAAAATAATAAAAGGAAGGACGAAAATACACATAAGGCAAGAGGCCA
Organism: Argiope aurantia; assembly: GCA_026543865.1. NCBI lineage: Eukaryota > Metazoa > Arthropoda > Arachnida > Araneae > Araneidae > Argiope > Argiope aurantia. The sequence goes on from JAPMOR010074450.1 coordinate 82,738, forward strand.
AATATTCTTTATCCGGTATTTTCTTGTTTCTGACAAACGATTTTTTACATGAATTATTTATTAGTAGAGCGCGAATCATTGTTCGTCTTTGAAATTGTTCTCAGTAGTAGGTGATCCGTCGAGGTCCTTTTTTTTTTTTTTTTTTTTTTCCTTCTTTTTATATGATATTGAAGAATAGAAATAAGATTTTTTTCTGGATATTAAGATTCTTATTATGAAAAGAAGATAATATAAAGAGATGCTATATCGTGATTTCAATTCATTCTTTAAAAAATCTGATGTAAAAATATTTTATTCTAATTTTTTTTTCTGATTCTTTGTTGGTAGGTTATTATAAGTTACGGCACGTAAAATTTCCTGTAAAGTAAAAATACAGAAATGAAAATTAAATTTAAACTACAGAAGCTGAAATAGTAACAATAAACTGGCTTTTATATTTATTTCAGTTGGAAAAAGTGACAAAGAAATGTTAAATACCACAAACAGAAGGAATAAAAACTGATGTTTGGAAAAATTTTCAATAGCTGAAGATCAAACAGGAATACACTACAAATTATGTTTTCCGTGTACTGGCAATGCGAGAATCGAACACGATAGATACGATTTATTACGTTAGCAATGATTAGATCCCGTTTTCTAAACTGTATTTTTTTAACATTTGCTTTGATTTATTACGAATTTTAAGAGCTAAGGCTATGATTTTATGTGTTTACCTCTAAAAAATACTTTCAAAATTCTCAGACATAAATTTTCGACGCAAATTTTTTTTCTTCTTATCTATGAAAAAATTATCTTCATACATTTTTTATAAATCAGAAAGAAATTAAAATGAAACTTCTTAATTCAATTTAAGGCAAGCTCACTTTTAAATTATTTTAATTTAAAGAAAAATTATGTGTAAAAAAAGTATCGATGAATTAATTAATTAAATTGCAACTTAAATTTTCTAATTTTATATTGAAATTGTAAATTTTCTAGTTTCATTTTTTAAATCTGAATACGAACAGAAAAAGTCATAATCGTTCTATTTCTTCTAATATATAAATACACAACATGTTTAGTCAAAAAAAAAATGGGGATAATATTTCTGCAAGGAATTATATATATTTTGAACCAAGGGCAAGATGAGAAAAAAATATGTTTACAAATGTGTGCAAATGTTAAAATCTTTAACACTTTACGCCAGAAAAATTCCATATTGGAAGCTATTTCGACCTCCTTGGTGGCCTCCTATGCCTTTTCTACCAACCTTTTAGGTTTTTACTTCTTATTGGTTTCCTACATTCAGGGAACGGCAGTGGTTCTTTATGGGACGTGTTGGGTATGGGTTGATGCAGATCAGAAGATATCTGAATAATTAGTATATAACTTTTTCTAAATGTTGAATAAATGTTCTTGTTTGCATAATTGCTGCGAATTGATTTTTCTACACAACATTAATTCAGATCAGATATCAGGATGTTCAGTTCAGTTCAGTTTTGGAGAAGAATATTCGGATTTGCATGGCGTGGAGTGGTTGTGATTGTCTGGTTTATAACTTTTTCTAGTCAGATAGAGTGTTTTCAAACCTTCCTAAATTTAATAAGGAATTTCGTATAATGTTATAAACAAGGCAGAGCAAGAAAATGTATTAATATGAATAATATGCAAGATATATAATAAACGATATGAATTTCATTACTGTTTTTATTCAATTCACAAAATGGTTTGACCTGTAAGAACTGTATTCCTTTTTTTATGAATGTAATCAATGGTTAGAATTTGAAATTCATAAGTAATTTAAAATACAATAATTTAAATAAGCCGAATCTTAAGATTATTAAATGTATTTTTCCATAATTGGATTTAACAACTGTTTCGATTTTTCTTGTTTCATACAATAAAATTTGTTA
>JAPMOR010074450.1:84729-94987 GCA_026543865.1 Argiope aurantia
TATATATATATAATTGTACAATTATAAAGAAAGCGAACATGTTATAATTATTATAAAAGATAAACATTTTTTTTTGTTTAATTTTACTTTCTTCCCAAAAAATTTATTTTATATCTTACGGTGGAAAAGGAACAAGCTTTTCGATTTCTCTCCATGAAGTTATGAACACTTATTAACTCACCGTTCGGACATATAAATTATCTGAATTTAAAATTGCCATACATAATTCAAACACATTTTAAAAATAAATTTTAATACGCATAAGCCTGCTTAAAATTTTGTTCATCACAAGTAAAAAAAAGATAAAAATAAGGATAAAAAAAACATTTCAATAAGATTAATTTTGGCAAAGGTACCTTCGAATCCCAATTTTCAGCTTATTTTTACTAAAGCATTTAAATTTTTTTGAAATTCAAAAGCAAACTCAAAAATTTTTGTGATAACAATTTTATCAACAATAACATTTTTAAGATAGAAATTTATAAGCAGTTTGAAATTACTATATCAAGTACAATCAATAAAGAAGAAAAAAATAATGCAATATTACTCAAAAGTAAATCTTTTAGACACAAATTTAGTTAGCAGTTATGCTCTATATGGATAGCTAATACTTCAGTTACTTATTTATCAGCATACCCAAGATATACAGTGGCTCCCAAAAGTGTTCGTACACCAGCAAGAATCAATTAAAAACCTCATTATTTATCCTTATATATTCTTATTTTTACATGAAAATTTTTTCATAGCATATTTTTACAGTTCTTAATAAAGCAGTGAAGAATAAATTTTAATTACGATGCAAATTATTTTTTTAAAAATGACAATAAATAAAATTGCACAAAAATAAGACACAAAAGTGATCATACACTTTAAAAAAACATCACTAAATATGAAATTTTCTAAATTTTTATAAATGTTTAGTATTTAGTAGGATATCCTTTATTCTTTATAACAACTTTTAAACGTTTGGGCATAGATTTAACTAAACGGTCGGTTACTTCTGCACCGATCTTGTTCCATTCTTCGATCATTACTGCTTTCAGTTGAATTTTCGATTTAATGTCGTGACTTCTTATTCGCACCTCTAATTCTTTCCAAATATGTTCTATAGGGTTTAAATCCGATGATTGAGCTAGTGTTTTAAGGGTTTGAAGGCAATGATAGAGGCAAAAAAGACGAACATTCATGACCGTGTGCTTAGGATCGTTGTCTTGGTAATACACAAAGTTGTTTAAAATGCCCAATTTTTGTGCTGACACTTTTAAATTAATATTGAGAATATTTACATAAACTCTATGATCCATTATACCATCAATGAATACTAAATTGCCTACTCCAGCCGCTGACATACAGCCCCAAACCATGATACCTCAACCGCCATTTTTTACCGTTCCAACTAAATTCTTGGGATTAAGTTCTTCGGTTTTTTTCTTTTTTTTTCCCCTCCATACAATGATTCTCCCATCCGACTCAAAGATGTTAAACTTACTTTCATCTGCAAATAAGACACGATTCCAATAGCTCTCTGGCTGGTTTATCATAGATTTGGCAAATTTAAGCCTAGCAATTCTATTCTTCTGACTTACAAAGAATTTTCTTCGTGCAGAGCGGCCATGTATACCAGCATTCCGAAGAATTCTACGAATAGTTTCACAGGAAATAGATGTTCCATTTGATTCATTATATTGTGAAGTAAACTTTATTGCACTCAGATGTGGATTTTTTAGAAAATTACTCACAATATTTCTTTGACTTCTAGCTGACAGAATTTGAGGGCGACCATTACGAGGCTTGTTTGCAATCCTTTTTCCCTCTCTGTAACGTTTTATTATGCTTTGCACCGTTGAATGAGGTAGATTAGTTATAGTTGCAATGCCTCTAATTGATTTTCCAGCTTTAAAATGAAATATAATTAATTTTCGTACGTCTTAACTCGTTTCTTTACGAATGCGCGTCATATCTAAGAATAAAGTAAATAGAATAAATAATTGTGATATTAAATACTGAAATCAACCGATTTTAGTGTATTTTTCAATTAGAAGAAAAATAAGCCGCAAAAGATATTTTTATGATGAATTTAAATAAATAATGTTTGGATGTACGAAGACTTTTGTGTTCTAATTTTGTGACATTTTTTATTTATTTATTTTTTAGAATAATACTACATGATTTTTTATAAAAATATTTGTTCAGTTTTATTAAGAACTATTTAAAGATGCTAATTTAAACAAAACCAACTAATTAAATGCTTTATTAAGAAGTATAGAACACAATTTCTGCAAATTTCTTTACTGTACGAACACTTTTGGGAGCCACTGTAATTACAGTTATGCTCTATATGGATATTTAATACTTCAGTTACTTATTTATCAGCATGCCCAAGATATAATTACAGTTATGCTCTATATGGATATGTAATACTTCAGTTACTTATTTATCAGCATGCCCAAGATACAATTACAAATTTTATTCCATGAATAGCATACTTTAAGCATCTATCATTGAACCTTTTCTTCTCTCATTTGCCCAAAAAATATGACATTAGCATTTGCAATTCAAAATGGTATTTAAATTAAAAATAATTAAAAAATTATGATTTTTTACGAACTTGAATTTTTATCTCAATTGCTCACACTCATAAGTTTGTTGAATTTGTTAGGCATTTTATATTTATGCTATCATCACAAATATTTCCATAAATGTGTGGCTCAACCGGAAATTACCGAATATAGAACCATTCTTTTATTTAAACAAAAATAAATCTCAAGCATTTTATCTTCTTTTGTGCATTCCAAATTAATACTTTTTAATCCAAAATTTCACTCTCCAAACAAATCTCAAAAACATAATTTAAAACTAAAATAGTACTCACGTGCCGCCGAGAGCAGGAAAATGAGGAAAAACCGGAGGGAAATTAGGAATCGTAGCTGGAGGCTGAATACGACCTGAAACAAGAGAAAAGAATTCCAAACTTAAGAAGCAGACGATAAAACGAAAAACTCATATATTTCCACAAAATCAAAAAATGTATTTATTCTTCTTCACTTAAGAAGAGCGGGAAAAAATTACAATTATTCTTCTAACTTTTCGCATTTTGATTAAGAAATCCTTCTCTGTTATTATTATTTTCTTATTTTTAGTTTTCGTGTGTTTTATTCTTCATTAAATCTCGACTTTCGGCGAAGAATTTTTAAACGCAATTTCGAAGAAAGAAACGCCTTATTTACATAACACAGTTTCAACTGCAAACGATTCTTTTTCTACAGTTAAAAAGTGGAATAAAAAAAATAAAATAAATTAAAGCCAAGATAAGAATAAAATAAAAAAAACTTCTAACGATATTTTAAGAAGCAATGCGGTTTTTTTTTCTTTTTCTTCTCTCTTTTTTTTTTTTTTTTCAATTTGAATATTAAATCGACGTCAAAATTTTGGTAATTTATTTGCATAGAAATAAACTCGTATTAAAAGGCCCGAGAACCGTGCATAAAGAAATTATTTTAGATCTGAATTCGAGATTAGGAAGGATTTAATGGTTATGATGTAGTCTTGAGAGACTACGCCAGTGTAGTAAATTAATGGACTTCTTCGTACAGAAATAAAAACGAAAAAAAAAATCTTTTTTAATTTTCTCCTCAATAACTAGTCCTTTTCCAACGAATTTTACATAATCCTTTTAAAAAATGGACAGATATAAATTGTCGCTAGAATAAAAAACCAGGTTCAATTTATTTTACTCGAATTTACACACAAATATTAGGGTTTAAAATATATTTGCTAAGTAATTTATAGCAGAAACAAGAGGAAATAAAATTCTAAGAACTGCTCATAGACTAAATTAATGTAATTAAGATCTCAAATTTTTATTTCAAATGGCTCTATAAAAACCAACAAACACTAATTGCAGAGTTAACTAAGTACTGTGAACACATAAGCAGCCCAGTAATAAGAATCAAATTCTTTTTCTGTTAAATTAAAAATTGCAGTTCGCTAAATTAAAATGCATTACTAGACATAGAAAGAATTAATCCTCAAAAGCTGTTTCTGGCGAAATTCAGATTAGTTAAAAGAGTATTTTATTACTAGAACTTAAAGAATTTAAAAATGTAATTTTAAATCCTTTTTCTTCTTTTTTTAAAAATCTAATTTATTGTTTCTTTCATTTAATCTTCATTGATTTATAATGATTATTGGAGCAATTAAAAAAAATATAAATAAATAAAATTGATTCTAAATGTTAAGGAAGAAAATACAAACAGAAAATTTATAGACATATTTTTTATAATATTATATGTTATTTTTAGAAAGTTAAATTCTTATGTTTTTTTAACCAAAAGTACATTTTCGATATTTATTAAAACAAATCTTAATTAAATAAATAGTTTTTCCTGCAATGTTTTATTTTGTTACTTAGTGTGCCATAACTTGATAGTAGTAATCAAAAGAAATAAATGCTTTTTAGTTCTAGTACTCGATAAATTTCTGGCAAAATTTGTGATTTCGCAGATTATTGATTGGAATTACTTGCATATAATTATTTTATAAATATTCTGGAAAGATGTAAATTTTGTTAAGTTAATAAATATGAATATTATTCTAGAAGCTCTGTTACATTAGAAGTACGTGCTCAATTTTTTTAAAAATAATTTAAGTTAGCTAAGAGGATGGATTTTGATTAACCTCTTTTTTTTTTTTTTGTGAGTACTTATACTAGTTTTTGAATAGCGATCCGTAAAAGCAGTTCTGTGCTTTTTCGTGATTTTTGATCATGTTTCAAATAATAGCTGTTTGTTCATGACCTACTGTAACAAATATTCAGGATTCAGCAAAGTGCATAACATTTGCCAGAGAACCTAAGGTAGCTAAAGCGACGCGGGAAATGGAAAGGATGCTAACTTTTCAAAGTTCTTTATTCTAAAGGGATTGCCAATGCACAGATATTTTGTGAAGCAACAGGTTTGTGCTTCCTAAAATGAAAATATCTAGTGGATTCGAGTTTTTAAATGATGAAGGCCAAGCTACCGGTACAAGCATCCATGCACTATCCAGTCACATTTAAGGTTATAAAGTAGAGCAATCGTGTTTAAGGGCCTTGGACAAGTCTACTACTTCAGTAGAGTACATAAATGTGCAAAAAAATTCCGTCATCAAACAGTAATCACCAAAATCTTTTCAGTAGTTGCGTGCTTTTCATGTTATATTTCTTAATATTCTTTATGATCTGCAGCCCTAAATTCTAATAAAAATAATGTTCTTCTTGGTATTTTCTATCTGCCGCTCTCTCTCTCTCTCTCTCTCTCTTTTGAGTAATAAATATTATCACAACACACAAAATAAAGCCGGTCATTTCCCAGCACTATACACCAAAACTGAGTTGCAGTGGAAACAGGGTAGTTTTGGCGTGGCGTGGAGCAGAAGGTCGGACATTCAGTTCTTCCGAATTTCTATCACTCTATTCCATTTGGAACGAGTGCAAGTCATTCGATGTGGGTAGAAAGGAGGATACTTAGGGCTTATGAAGGGAGCTTACGATGTATTCTAGCAACTCGTTCACCAAAGAGAATAAAATGAAGAAGGAGTGGCGTGTTTATCAGTGTCTCTGCTAAACTGATGGATTAAATAAATGAAATGGCGAGGCGTGGGCTGCATGGTGTGATTGTGAATGACCGACATAATGTAATCACACCTGTTAGATTCAGCATTAACGATACATTGAATTCTTTTAATTGAATTTTGTTTATATTCTAATTTAAATCGATCAATCCTAATCATGCATATGCATACGTGCAACGATTTATGATTTTTTTTACACCAAAGCTTATTAAAAAAAGTATTTACATTACCTGCTCTCACAATAAGAATGCCAGTAGACTCCACGCGAGGCAAATGTCTAGGAGATCCAGAATCATCAGCCAAAGAATCTTCGCCACCTGCGTGGGCTTCGCATTTGTAGTAGCCAGTATCATGAATATCCAAATTAGAAATGCGTAGTCGTGACCCGACTTTACCGGGACCAGGGTTGTATCTTCGGATCTCGACTCGCCCCTTCTCTTCTTCAACGGGAGCTTCATTTTTGTACCAACGGAAGTGAACAGGTCCCTGGCCCCTGACGTCACATCGCATTTTCACACTTTCGCCACTTTCTCGAGTAACATTCACTAGAGACCGCTCTAGGCGTAAGTCTGACCGTACTGGACCTGAAAAAAAAAGGGGGAATATTTATTTATTTAAGGGCAATAATTATCATCAAAAGATGTGTGTTAAATCTGATTTAATAAAAATGTTTAAAAGCGAATACTAAATAAATAAGAATATAAAATCCCTAAAATTATTTAAAACATACAAAAAAAAAAAAAAATCCACGTGAAAAAGAAAAGGAAAAACAAATGGTATATTTCCTTTGTTTAAACACAAAATATGTATAAGAAAGTTACACTAATAATCAAAAAACTAAAAGAACATTGTTATCATGAATACAGAATACAAAAAATTCTGTATGTAATGGGAAATCATAACAATAATAATAAAAAAAATGATAAGTAATAGCGAAGTACTGTATTAATAAATAAAAAAATTGGATATGAGAAAATATTATAATAATTGAAAAATTAGATAAGTAAAATATTATAATAGCTAAAAAATTCGATAAGTTAAGAAAAAGCTCTGTAAGAACAGAAAAATTCGATAAATAAAGGGAAAGTACGAGGATAATAATTAAATTCGATATGTAAAAATCACAGTGTGGTTTATTCCAAGATTTACAAGATAACATTTTAGATAAAATCCTTTCAACGGGAATATTGGCTATCACGATAATCGAGATATTCAGTAATCATTTTCTACAATTAGAAAATAAAATATTATGTCTTATACTGAAAATTTAGGTTTTTAAATTCAGGCAAATACAAATTTTAATTTATAAAATACATCGAAGAATAAATAAAAAAAAAGTATTTAATTATAGAACAACTAACGAAAAACTTACTTGTTATATTTTCATCAAAGGTAGCATCAACTTTCACGTTCATTGGATCAGAGGTATACCTAAAAGAAAATGCAGAAATTATATTAAAATTTGTCAACGAAACTCAGTAAAATATCAACAAAATCGTTTTTTTTTTAAACTTCTTTGTTTTTAATTAGAATTTTTTGCAAGTAATTGATATACCCGGCGTTGCTAAGAATAATAAAACTTTCATGCATAGTATTTTTAATGCAAAAAGTAATTTTGTATAAATTATAGTACACATAATTCATATATTACACCACGCCACTTGGTTGACTGCGATTGGGTTATAGTCGCTTGTAATCGCTTGAAGAAGATTACATAAGTTTATTCTTCCAATTTTTTTAAGCACAATTAAATGATTACTTTCAAGAAATTAAAAAAAAAATCCCAAACGATATGAAAAAGAAATTTTAAAAAATGCTGCTAGAATAGATAGCAATTTTATTCTTATCGTGCATTAAATTCTTCTGCATTAATTTCAAGAGAATTAATTACAAATGAAAAAAAATAGCATACAGGAATTTAGTATCCGAAATGGTAAAAGCTTGAACTTTAAAATGACATTAAAGTAATCCTTGTAAGATATTTTCTCCAAAAATTACTGTAAAAAAATCAGCAACCTTTCGATTAATTTCTAATTAATTGAATATTTAATTAACTTTTGTACTTTGAAAAACTGTCAATATTCTTTTTGTTATCTTAAAGAATAATTGTGTAAAGTTTGATTAAAATAAGCCCAGGAGCAAATATGGAACATAACCGCAATGACTTTTATTTATATAAGTAGACATATCATTTCATTTATACAGGTAGACAAGGATAAGGAAACAACCTTGTGGTTAAACCCCTGACCTTGACATTTAAAGATTTGCAAATCCAAGAACTTAACCTCCTTGTTTCTCTCGAAAATCGCATTTTACAAAGAATTCAATCCCGATTAACGATTTAAAACAATATGGTTTACATTCTTCTTTTAATTATAAAAAAAAAATGCTCAAATGAAATTGCATTCGCTTGTTGACATTTGGAAAATGAAATCATGTAATCTATCAGTTGATGTACAGTATAAATCGCGTGATTTCATTTGATGGATGTTGCCAAGTCTAGTAGCTAAATTAAACTCTTGTACACAAATAAAATATTACAATAGATTGTTCCACAGTTGCTTGTAACATAAACACAATTATATTCGTCTGCTCTTTGAATATAATATGCATTTAATTCATATAATGTAGATAGGTATTATTTAATTCACATGATGTAAATAGATATTATTTAATTCACATGATGTAAATAGATATTATTTAATTCACATGATATACACGAGTACGTACGTCATTTAACAGTTAAAGTACATTTTTTTTATGTTGTAGTGTGATATCACGTCTTTGCTTTATTTTATTAGATCCGCAATAGAATCAAATATTAAATTAGATCACATTTGACTTAGGTCACGAGATTCTAAATTGACTCTATCATCAATATCACTGCATTTCATTACTGAATTAGAATTTTGTAACAACAGATACAAATTCTAAATGAAATCTAGAAGGAAGAATCCTCACATTTCACTTTAATGCAATCCAAATATTTTTAAAGAAAGTTCGCAACCATTTATAAGTCCTGCATCATCTTCTGGGCTTTAATTAAATGAAACACAAAAAGTTTTGAAAACCAATTTGAATCAATCAAAGGTTCTAATTAAGGCTTTGATGGCGGGATTCTTCAGTGGGTTCTCTGTTTACTGACAAATTCCTGAAAGGAAACTTCTAGAAACCTTTGAAATGAATAGCTTTAAACGATGATACTAAATCAATGGGTGATTAAAACACTTCTAAATTAGTTCCAAGCAATCGAATTGAATTCTTGTATTCAGCGGTTCTTTAAATCATTTAATTAGTTCCGACTCTAGGTCCTAACTGACCTATTTAAGCCATCAGATTTCCCTGGTGTAAAGAATCATCATCTCACTCAGTTCTATTCAGACCAAAAAAAAGAAAGGAACAAGAACAAGAAGAAAAAGTTCTTCCAATTGTTGCCTAGCAAACGATTCCAGCTTTTCGGATGAAACAAAAAGCCAGAAAGAAACAAAACAAGAAAAGAAACTTCGCCAAATTAGTTTCGGCGCAACAACTCAAATTAGTTTGGCAAAAATTGGCGCGGCGATGGACAGCCTTTGCTAGCAACCCGCCGCCAACCAGCGCCGGAACTTATCCAAGAGAGCTTTAGAATTTAATTAACTGTTGGTTCCTTGTAATGAATGTCAGTAATCAGGAATTGCTGCGAAGGCCTGTTCCCTCAGAAACTGGATGGAAAGAGAGTGGAAGGGATGCTTAATCGCAACCGTGACGGGGAGGACCTGCAAATTTAAGGAAGAAGTGAAAGTATTCTTTCAAATGATTGGGGCTCGATTGGAGAAAATTAGCTTGATGGCTAAATTCCAGTTAGTGCCGGCACTATTTGCCGTGCTTTTGCCTAATGTAGTATTGTGCATAAACGCCAGTAAATTCCATCTCTTAAAGAATGTAACAACAACCCGGAGTCAGTAACTTATGTGATTTAAGACTTGCAATTATTCTGCGGTAGTAGCAGCTTTCTAAAGAACTCGATTTGTTAATCGAGTTCATAATGCCAGAAGGATTTAAAAGGCGGATTTCCCGTGGGAAAAAGGGGGGTTTGATGGAGATGTTTAATTTGTAGGGCGGCAAGTAGTGAATGAATTTTTTGAAAAAGGAATGATTTAAGCGAAGAGTTCTAAGAGGCCCTCAAGGTAGGAAGAAAAGATGCTGCTGTTCAGCTCTCGCGAACAGAAAGAAAAGAGGGAATGATTTGCTCTAGAAAATTCATTGGACCTGCTTAAAACAAACACTGAACTTCTGTTGGCGCGAGTTTAATTAAAGTTGTATTTAAATAGGATTCATTTGGGATTTCGTTATATCATAGGATATGATGTTAAATGAAACAGCATTTTAATGCATTCTGGTATTAGTTCCCATCATTCTTTAAATACATAATAATAAATATTTTTCAATTGAAAAAAATTTGTACATGTCATTGAAATTTTAAAATAAGAACTTGATAAATGTAAAGAGATTTATATTAAATGCAAAAATTAGGATAAAAAAAACTTATTAACGTACAACCTTAATTTTACTGAATACAGGCCTTTTCAATACACAGATGTTGATTCAGTGTAAATCGGTGATTCGGTGTAAATTGATGATTCAATACACAGATGTTGATTCAGTGTAA
>JAPMOR010074450.1:113324-138625 GCA_026543865.1 Argiope aurantia
AGCAACTGCTCCATCTGGGCTGTTGAGACTGTTGGGATTGAGAGCGAAAGAGAGAGCTAAGCCGATATTTGGTGACATCCAGATATAATGATAGTGAAGCTTTTCGCTTGAATTAACTTGTAAATTCTGAGTTGAGTGTTTATTTCAAATGTGTTGTCTGAATTAAACCAGGATAAAAAAAAAGTTTCAAAATCAAATCTTTGAGGATTCAATGAACCAAGGTAGTATAGCATATTCATTCATTTATAACTAACATTAAATTTGGTCGCAATTCGAAAAATGAAATAATATTCAAACTCATTTTCTTCAATGATGGAACACAAATCACATATCAGGCTAACTCTTCATATTCATAACCGTATAAAATGTCGCTAGAATTATGGGTACAAACTCATCTGTCGCAGTCAGATTTCTTTTTCTTTTGTCAGTTCCCACCAACACTTCATGGCAGTCTGGCTCAATATAAGGGTTAGTCAGAACCCACGTGCACATGATTGGACATCGGTAAGAGCTCACGCCAGAGGCGACAGTTTGCGGTGTATTCTTCAGCCCTGAGGGACCCACGGGGGATGGGAAAAGGCGAAGATAATCTCCGGTATCAGTTTGATGAGCTTGCATGTCCAATGTGGGGTGGAGTGTACAAAAAAAAAATTGACAGTTATTGGAAACTTCCCCATGACAAGCCTCTGAGGAAATGTTGAGCACCATACGAGGACAGTGGATAGATATATTGCATTAGTGAGATCAGGTACTGAGTACTTTTTTCCCTCTTAGATCAGTGGGATGGTCCCTTCCACCCTTTTTTTATTGGCAAGCAGGTGGTCAAATTAGATAACTTCCGATAAGATTCGCAGTTATATAGAAATTAAATTGAATATAATATAGATGTGCGGAAGAGGGGTGACCGTTGTTTAATGATATTGTGACATATTCTTAATATACTCGAGGAATAACCTAGATATGCTAGTCCAGGGATATTCGACCATTTAAATTATGAGCCACTCAAACAACGGATATATATATCCTATTATTAAATTATTAAGTACTTTCAACGAGCAGCTGGTTTGCCAGAAGTATTTGTTGTATTCTATTTTAATTAATTATTAAGCATTAATAGATATTTGCCATTCCCTTAATAAGACATTTTTGGGCATCACACTTGGAAAAATATTAAAGACCAGTTCTTTTAATAATCTAACAAAAGTTTAGTTTATTTTTGTACATGTAAAAATATTGGGGAAATAATGGAAAAAACATTTAAAAAATCATCAAGATTTAAAAAAAAATTGTTTGACAACTAAATTGCCATCAATGAAAAGATATATTGTTAAATTTTACTATGATGTTAAATATTGAAAGACATTCCAAATAACATAGGCGAACAATTTTTTTTTTTTCATTATTGAAAATTCATACTTATTGCAAGGAATTTAATTTTCCTACTAAAATATCAAATTCTAAAAACAATATAGCTAAATCAACACTATCATAGAAGTAGTAAGTAAAGTTGCTATAGTAAAACCAAGTAAACCTATATATACTAACTATGATTGGAAATACCTTATAACCAGAAGGAGTAGGATTGGAAAAACTGTTGCCAACATAAAATTTATATTTGCGCAAAAATATTTTTTGAAGTTGTCATAGAAAGCCCTAAAATATAGGACATTGGTGAGCTTCTAAAAAAAACCCTTTAGTATAAAGATGAAAGAAAATAATAAATAAAATACAACATTCAATTTATTAAGAAACATTATTAGTGAAAGTGAATTTAAAATTATTTAGAATAAGGTGAGGGAGTCGGAAAAAAGCAAAAGAAAACTACTGTTGACTTGGAAAGAAAAGTAATAGCATCTATTTCATGCTCAAGTTTAACATAAGTTTAAGTGTACAGTGCTGATTTTTTTTTTTTATAAAATCCATTATGCGTATTGGATTAAAACTAATTTTGTATATTGCAAGAAGAAAAAGGATATGTTTAGTTTAGCGCAAGACAAATAGCAGATCACATGACTTACTCTTAATTATCTCAAGTGACCGCAATCTCAAGTGACTGCAACATCCATGGACTGATAATATGAAAACATTTAAAAGAACTGAAATTATAATTCGTGTTTTTTTTTAACTTTTCTTTTTTTTAAATTTAAGTATATGATTTTAATTATTTTATATGAATCTTACATTAATCCCAAACAATCCATCATTGTTATAATATTTACACTTTTGTCTTTCTAAAACTGTTTTGAGTAACTAAATAACTTATCAACAAAAAAATCACAAATTACATTTTTGATTTGGAAAAAAATGTTAATAATATTTTTAATTATAAATTCATAATTATTTACCATAAAGTAATTTTAATTAAAAATAATAATTCAAAATTAATTTTATCCAGCAATTCTTATATTCATTTATACAGCTTTGCACAATTACTCTTGATATTTATTACTTGACGCACAGTTGATGATCTTTTATGAAATTTAACTATATTGTATATTATCGATTATTAAAAAAGAGAGCCTATGTGTACTGTTCATTCACAGATTTGGAAATCCGCATTTTTGCGCATGCGTCAGAAGGTATTTATTTCATCAAGGAAGGATGAGTAGGAAGATTAAAGGTGGAGATGTTTGTGCTTAGCGATAGAGTGAATTCAGATTATTTGCTAAATTAGGAGGCATCATTATTGCTTATCCTTCCGTATATCACCCTTAAGCGAAGTAAAATCGTCGAAAAATGCTAGTCTCAGGATCTTGACACAAACAGATAAAAAACATTGATTGAACAGCATTTTTTTCAAATCTTGATATAAACCGAAATTACAACGGATTCCACTTATCAAATTTGCAATAATTAATGTCATCTCCAAAGCAGATTAGCTATTGCAATGACATCGGAAACACTTTTAATGGTTAGGGATCATTATTTAGATTCAAGTTAATTCCCCTATAATTATCTTCTAAATAGAAACAAAACATACTTTTTTTCCCTAATAAAAAGATTAGCATAACTAAAATCACGTAATAATTTAAGTAAAAATAAACTGAGTAATGTAAGAAAAAAATAAATCTCTAAAATAATTCAAACCACCTTGAAATAAAAACCAAACAAGAATAATTTTAAATAAATAATAGGATTATCCAGGCCATTTAATATGGTGAGTCCTCTCCCCTCTAATATCTACGATTTGCAGCGGCACTTATAGATAAAACAGATACCCCTATTATCAATAAATGAATAACACCTGCTTTCCATCCAAATTCGTAATTCGTATAAAGCAATAGGACGAGTCCCCAGCTTTTGGTTCTTTATTCGACACATCTTAATTATATTTAGTGTTTCATTTATTCGTACTATTTTTTTTCGTTCCTCCCCCCCCCCTCCAACTTTAATGTCTGAAATCAAAACTTCTTTTTTTACCACTACCTAGAGATAATTTGACATATGTGACTTATTAAATTCCTTAAAATATTAAATAAATAAAATATTTTTTTAACGCAATAATAAGAAATTGCTTTGTAATTGGGAAAATCCATTTTTAGAATGAATTCTTAATACAAATTATAAGGAAGTTTTTGACACTTTTTTTTTTTTTACATTTCTGTATTCAAGCATTGTCTAATATTAACAGTTAAATAAAACCAGTTTCGCTTGCAAATTCTGAGAAACGCTCAAGTTATAGAACTATTTAGGTATGCAATGCAAAAGGAATATTCTATTAATTTTTTTTATTGATCTATATTTTAATTATATTATGATCAAATAAGAATCAATTGAAATGCTATAAAAATGATAAAATAATATAATAACCACCAATACTAAAATAGGGTTATCGTCGCTTCTGTTTACTTAACTTATATTGGAAAAATACTACTGGTTATTTTGAGACAGACCTTTCTTGTAGCTTTGGGCTGTGGTCAGAAAACGAGAATGGTGGCTGAGCGGGCATTCCCTTCTACAAATATCCGTATCATATCAATGGGAGAGCGTTTTGCCCCAATGAGTTTTAAGTGCACCAGACCCACTTACATCGCAGTTCGTCGGCAAAATCGTGTTTCGAACGTTATACTCTCAGGTCCTGAAGCCGACACTTAACTACTGCGGCAAGCATACGTTTGGATTGCACAACATTTTCTGCTCATCAGCCTATGCTGACAGCTAAAAACAACCTAAACTACTGATTTTCCATTCATTTATCATTTAAAATTCTATCACGGAATGAAGAACACATGATGATGAAGAAGAAAACGATGTTAGGCCCAAAGAACATTCAAGAAAGAACACACACACACGAAGTTTGCCACAGTTACTCAATTCCTTTCTTCTTCTCATTTTAAATTTTTTTCCCCCGATCTTCAAACATTTCCACCTTAGGTACTCATCAAGTTTACAACTTTTAGTTCTCAATTTTTTTTTATTTAACATGGTTTTTTGCGATTTACTAACAACTTACTCCCTTTACACTTACCGAATTTACCACTTTAGTTCTCAATAGCTTTCTTCCTGGGTATTTATATAATTTCTTTGCGATTCCCCAACAGTTTTGGCTTTGGCACTTTTAAGTTAATCAAATTTAGTCGTTAATGTTTCTTTCTTTCACTGTTTCTCTCCTCCCCGATTTTCTAATATTTTTTAATTTACATTAGCTCTCTTTTTTTCATTTAACATAGGTACTTCTATGATTCTCCAACATTTTTGCTTTTGTCATCTATAAGTTTACAATATTTAGTTTTAACTGTTTTTTCCTTTCCCTGGACGCCAATTTTCACTACGTTTTGACCAACATTTTTGCTTTCGGTAATTACAAAGTTTGTTTTACCTTTTTAATCCTCAAGAACTTTTTTTTTTCTTTCATTGTATATCATAGAATTTTCTTTGCATTCCGCCAACATTCAAGCGAGAGAACTCTATTCTTTGGATTTTTTTTTCATTGAATGAGTATTTCGTATTTACTTGAGTATTTTGCATTTAGATATTTTGTATTGATTGATTTGTATTTTGATAATAAATTTTGTATTTTGATACTTTGTATTGATTGAGCATCAATTTACCCTAGGACACGAAACGTACCAAACTCGAAGGGTGTCTACAAAGATTAAGTAATGATGGAATAGGAACCAAGATGAGCAAAATTTAAATCAAAGATTACAATAATTTTGAAAGGTTATCAGGATGAATTTTACAGCGTTTAGACATTGATTATGTTTGCAAAATTTCAGAGCTGGGAAGAAATGACTTGGCAGAAAACTTATATTCAAAGAAAAACAAAACAAATAGTATCAAATTTAAAATAAAGATTGTTAATGAGAAATGGATTTTACAGGAATTTTTACAATCAGAAAATGTTTATCACGAAACGGGAAAAAAATTTCAGGAAGAAATATTATATATATATGCAGTGGTGGCCAAAAGTGTGGACATTTTTTGAAAGTTTCATGTTTTTCAACTTTGTGTGCTTGTAGAATATATTAATTTTCAGTTAAATACAAATGTTTATATATCAAATTGAAGGTAATTTGATGTAGAATTTAATAACAAAAACAGTTTACAAATTCTGTATTACAAAAAAAGTTACGCTCATTTTAGTAAGATCTATTTTAGATTTGCATTTTTTTAAAGTGATACTTACACAATCAATACTTAGTAGGATAACCCTTATTTTTTAAGACAGCTTCACAGCTTCTTTTCATCGAGTGAACAAGTGTTTGGAGTTCATCTTTCGTAATCACATGATGTCAAGAATCAATTATATATTCAATAAGTTGTCTTTTATTGGATGGACGTTTTTTCGTACAAGAATTTTCAAACGTCGCCACAAATTTTCAATTGGATTGAGATCAGGGCTGTTTCCTGGCCATGGTATACATCTATGCCTTTATTTTGAAACCCTGATTTGCATAATTTTGCTGTGTGGCATGGAGCTGAATCCTGCTAAAAAATAAATGGTGCTTTGTTGGGGAATAAATCCCTGATGGATGGTATCAATTTTGGTTCTAGGACAATTTCGATGTATTTTTTGCTATTCAGGATGCCATCAATCACTTGAATTCGGCCCACACCATCTGCAGACATACATGCCCAAATCATGGCATTTGTTGTTGTTTTTATAGTTGCTTCAATGCAATCAGGATGAAGCGCTTCACCTACTCTACGTCTCACATATTTTCTACCATCACTACCAAAGAGCGATTTTTAGTCTCATCGCTCCAGATTACTTGCTTCCGTTGATTTTCTGACCATTTAATGTGCTCTTTTGCCCACTTAACTCGTTTTTCGAGTTGCTTTTGATTTAAATATGGGTTTTTCCTTGGAATTCTAGCATGTAGTCCAAATCCTGATAACCTTCTTCTTTTTGTTCTTGAACTTACTGCAATACAAGCTGCATTCATTTCACAACTAATGGCATCTGATGAAATTTTTCTATCTTGAAGGCATAGCCGTTTAATTTTTCTATCGGCAGTAGCAGTTGTGCATTTTTTTTTCTGCCTGATTTGGTCTTATTTTTCACTGATTTCGTTTTTTCATAACGTAAACAGAACTTTCGTACACCAGAACAAGTCACTGAACCACCAACTTGTCTTGCAATTTCAGCATAAGATAGGCCATTTTCTCTCAATATGACAATTCGGCTTCTTTTTGTAGATGTCCAATCAGTTCTTCTTGTTGGTGTTGTTTGTTTAAAATTAGTTTAATTAAAAAAAGGACTTAAAATATTGAAAAACAGCAATACTCTATTTAATTGTACTAGTATGCATCATTCCGCAAAATATTTCCACAACAATAACTCTTTTCCCATCCAAATAACCTAAATTATAGTTACAAACATTTGATGGGTCCTCAGAACAGTGTTTGTGATTGGCTAGTACGCTTTTATTACAAAACACGTCATTATTCAAAACGATTTGTGTTTTGATTCATGTATTTTGTTATACTAAAATGAGCGTAACTTTTTTTGTAATACAAATATTGTAATACTTTTCTGTTATTAAATTTTACATTGAATTACCTTCAATTTGATATCCAAACATTTGTATTTAAGTGAAAATTAATATATTCTACAAGCACGCAAATTTGAAAAACATGAAACTTTCAAAAAATGTCCACACTTTTGGCCACCACTGTATATATATATATATATACACTTACACAAAAACACGAAGGCATTTCAACACCAACTCTTGGTGCAACAAATACCAAGGACTAAGTCATATAATTTGTCACTTTCATTGAATCAAACTTTTAAAACTTGTTTAAAATTTTTACTTTAGGTTAACGGTACATAAAAAAAAAAAAAAATACCTTGACAAATTGAATGAAAAAAAAAAAATAGTCAGACTTCTCAACATATATTTTACACTGCACGGCAAATATAAAAGAACAACACCTAATAAATATCTCAACCCCTGATTTAAACGCTTCATTCAATGAAATCAGACCATCACACTAAATTGTTCCTCATCCGAAACACTAGCCTATTGCCTTTTCAAAAAGTTTCCACAGCCCCATAGAACACCCCTGCTCGAACGTGTATAGAGAGAACATCAACGGAAACGCGGCACACTCGTCCATTGAAATACCATTCTTTTTCTATATTTTTTTTAATGACTAACTTTTATCACTAAAGTATACACCCACAATGGACTGCACAAGAAGACGAAGAGTACGCCAGTTCATTGAATCTAATGAATGATTCAGTCTTCTAATGGACAACCATTGTGACGTCACTGAGCGATGAATAAAATAGAAGCGGGGGCACGTGCCCATTGTTGACATGACGTGGGAACAGCACGCGGCCTCCTCACCTCGACACTCAATTCAGAAATTTAAGCCCCCTCTTCCGTTCTATTTTTTTGCAGGGAGTGGGACAGTTTAGGTTCTTTTTTCTGGCGCCAACTCCCCTTCATCAATTTGATCGAAGGTGACGGAAGAGCGGTTAAATGGGTTTTGATGGAAATTGCACGAGGCATAAGGAGCATAAGGGGAGGTGGGGCTGTAAAAGCCAATAAAAGGAAAAATTTGATCGACTGCTTTCTAAGGAAAATACAGTCTGAAATGGTTTTTGCTTGAGTGCGTTTGAATGAAAAGATGCTGTTTTAAGTTCGCTACATGAGCAAGGACGGTTTGACCTTCTGACTGCGAATATTTCAAATTATTGCTTAGATGTTATTAGTAGTGTTTGCTCTAAATTCTTTTGAAATCAAGTAAATTGTTGTTTATAAGCGACGCTACATTATCTAAAATAATTCAAGCCGGTACACACACAAAAAAAGCGCTGACAACAATAAGATGAAAATAATACTCTTTCATTTAATTGTTCCACACTGATTGTAGAAAATGCTAATTCCTTTTACAGTTCATATTAATTTCATCCCCTGATGATTAATTAATACGTCGATCGCCTTATATCATGTGCTGGAGGCACTTATTCTCTTTGCTATGGTTTACTTTTCGCTTTGCTTTTTTTATTTGTTATTTATATATAAATATGTATAATTATATTAATTATAAATTGTAATATATAATAATAATATTTAATATAAAAATTAATTAATTAATTATATAAGGTAGATCTCCCGCTATTTATTTATGAAATGTCGTTCAAATGACTATTCATGTGAACGCTTTAACAAAACGGTTTAGTTTAGTTATATTAACACCCCGTTGTAAAGCAACACTAGGGCTATTTTGGGACAGATCTCGTAATTTTGAACCGCGGTCAGATGACGAGGACGACACCTGAGCTGGCACCCTCCTCTCCATACCATACCACACCAGCGGGAGGACGTTTGGCATGACGGATTTAACGTGCAACAGACCCCCTTACACGACGGTTCTTCAGTGGAATCGGTCTCGAACCTGAAACCCTACAGCTCACAAGCCGAGACCTTATCACCAGGCCATCGCGGCCCTTCAACAAAGCGGAACAATGCAGAAAGGTGAATTGTAATGGAAGATCCTTAAAGCAAAAATGTAAACGAATGCCAAATTTTGGACCAATATAATTAATTTGGATAGGTCCTGTCCCAAAATCCAGATTCCGTCTATTTCTTTATATAGTCAAGCTAAATACCAAATGTGCCATTTTGTGCAGAAATGTGAAAAAGTTGTGGAAGGCAACTCCCATTGGCTTTATTTAGTTTGATTTATTACATTGCTTTAATTCACTGTGGCACAATAAAGAATTCATAAAAAAGCAGTTTGATAATGAAATGATTTAAAAAAAATATGAACATTTATGGTCGGATTATTAAATAGATTAAAGAATACGGGGGGGGGAATAAAATTAGATAAGAAGCACACACTTTTTAGGAGCTTCAAGAATTCACATAATCATCTAATTTTGGGCTTTCATTTGTTTTGCGAAAACTTTACACTCAAATTTATTCAAATTTAAATCTAGTATTGTCTAAATTTCAAAAAATCATTCTTATGATTTTTTATTTTTTTTTTTTCATTTTCAAATTCGTTGGCAAATCACTTTTTATTTCAAATGTTCTGACACACTTAAGAGTCAGCAGCCCATATAAATTTTTTAAAAACCGTTCATTCAGATTTGTACTTTTTTTTAATTACTTAGAAATTTTAATTTTTTTTTATTTGAAAAGACTGTAAGCTATTTTCTAGAAAGTGATCCACATTTAAATAAATACTTAGTTATATTTCAATTTATTATGAAAGTTGTTACTTCTAAATTGTATATTTGTGTACTTTTTTTAAACGAAAAAAAAAGTGGCTACTGAAATTATGTATATCTTAATACAAACATTACCTATGGTCCCAACAGGGCGCAACATGCCGTGTAAACATTCATTCCTTAAAACACTTGATTAAATGAAAGCCATACATATTACCGACTGACTTTTTAAAACTAATTGTAAATATCCCAAATTTTTAAATGAAATGTATTTATGTTGACATGTTAAATATTAAATACGACATATCAATTTAATTTTGGAATCCGCGGCAAGTCTTAAAAGTGGAAAAAAAGATGTGGCATCACAACATCGATGCACTTAAAATTTAATGGCATTTACATCTGTGGTGTTACCCGAATCCACACCATTCAGAAAATTATCCATTTTGATGGAAAATAAATTTTCCCATGCCGTATTGATCGGGATGACAAGTTTACATGTTTAATTTAAAGTAACTAAATATATTTGTATAGAAATGGAAATATCCTGCTTTGGAATGTAATACCCATTTAATATCAAACTTCTATGCGAAGTAATACTTCCTATTCTTTTATCTACACATATAATGAAAAGCATCGTATCCGGAGTAGACGATGAAGGTCAAGATATTTTGGACTCGTCCAAAAATATACCATTTGACTGCGCACTTCCAAAATTCTATCGATTCAAGTCCTTATCACGAAGTTCTATTATTTGTTTCGTCCTATTGAACGAACACTCTGTACTTTGGCAGATAAATATTTCCGCACTTGTTCTTCGGATTTTATGGAATATTTCTCGCAAAGGAAATATATTAATTTGAATCGGTTTGTTGTGGAAGTGACTGAATTACATCTTGTAGGATCTTATTAGAAAATATAAAGGTTCGAAAGCAAGAAAAATAATGTAAAATCAAAATGTTATAAATAGTTATGCTATGAAAATGAATGACATCTGATATTTCATATCAGTAGCTCAGATTTGTACAAAAAAATAGGTAAATAAAATGAGTCTTCATAGTTCAAACTATGTTTAGAATCGAGCCAGATTTTCCTCAGAAAATACTTTAATCAGAGCATAAGTTAACAAAAAAACTTCACCAGTAAAAAAAGTAAATACGAAGTAAAATTTAACAATAATTCTCTAAATGAATTTTCATAATTTTTTCTGCAAAATAAAAAGAAATTAAAAGTTTTTTATATTACCGCAATAACCCATTATCTGACAAACAGCATGTCCGGAAGAAAACAACATAAAGACTAAAATTAGTATAATCTCGAAAGATTTCTCCTCGAAAAAAGAAACATAAAATTATTTGAAATAATGAACGAACTGAGAGGTATTCCGAATATATAATAATACTTTCTCTTCGTAAATTAAAATAATAAGATATTAATCAAATTGCCACAATATTTGTCAACAGTCTGCAGAGAAATTACATGAAAAAAACAGTCTAATTAGATACCTTCTTCTATTTAAAAAAGAATGTATTACAAATAATAACATGAACATTTAGTACGTTTATGGATTACAGTCATTTCTATATAGAATTATAGCATCTGTGAATGAGTTATTTTAATATTATAATAAACTTTCCTCCAAACAAAAACTGGTTAGCTTAATTTTTATACTTTCTTTACCATCTAATTAGATATCTTCTTCTGCTTAAAAAATGTGTTCTTGTGTTACTTATACTAATATGGAATATTTAGTACGTTTATAGATTAGAGTAATTTCTATATCAAATTACAACATGAATGACTTACTTTAATATTATAACTTTAAATGTACGATAATACAATACAGATTCAGATACCAGAGGATTAAATATAAATAAAATTGCCGCAATATACAATAATCAAACAATCTAAAGCAGAGATGCCTTGCAGATTTTTTTGATTTTTTTCCCGAAAGACTAAAAAATAAAGAGAGGGAGAGAGAAAAAACAAAACATCAGCCGTATTTTTATTATATTCCACAATCTAAAAAGAACCCTGAAGCAGATCTTTCTCCGAACCACAACCAATCAAATATTAATGAAATTGCCACAATATCCAACTACCTGAGAAGTAGCCAGAAGAACAGATGACCGGTGAAAAAGACACAGCACCTAATTATAGACAGAATATATCAATCCAGACAGCGGGTAATGGTTACTTTTTAACACTGCAGCAATCGAAACACGAAAGCTAATCATACGCCCTCTTCAATTACAGCTCCGCCCTGTCGTTACAATAACTGGGTTTCTGTCAGATCTATCGCCTTAACTAACCAATTCTAGAAAATAATTACACACATTTTCCTCCCCCCTTTCCACTCCCCTTCCTACCCAAATCGTGACGTGCCACTGAGTAAACCTTTCCCAAAATGACATCATTAACTTAATGCCACACTCAGTTAAAACTAATACCTCCGCGCTAGGGGTGCAGAAAGTGTCATTTTCGTGGGGCTCTTCTTGATGAATGAGATCTGGGAGGGGGGAGGGGACTTCCTTCCAACTACCTCCCCCGTAATTAGAGGTAATATTTGTTCTCGCATTCCATTCGTTGTCCCAAGCACCCGTCAGTTATGCGCCGGTCTTTTTCTTATTACTTCGTCAGTAGCATCTTTCGTACGAGTTGCGTGTAGAAATTTTTTTTTGGCAAGGTGAGGCGAGAGATTGGCGAAGAATAGAATACTGCAAGTAATTCCTAAGCGCCAGTTTTAAGTAGTTTTTATAATGGGATTTTGTTGGAAAATACACATGAATAGACAAAAGAGATAATATAGGTTAAGATGTTTCATTAAGTAGTAAATATAATTAAGTGGTTATGCTGCTTATATTTAGTGGTATATCCTCCCCCCCCCCTCCAGTTAGAAATATCATACCAAGAAAAACCCGATAAAGCGACAGCCTTTGTCATATGTTCAAATGAAGTGAGGGTTTGGCTTTACCCTTAAATGTATGAATTCTTATTTTTAATAGATAAAATTTAAAATCAACTGGAAAATGGATGTAGTTAATGAGAAAAATATTTAAAAACATACACACATAAGAATTTTTTTTTTTTAAATTTGCGAAAAACATGATGTATTTCTACATCATCACGAACAATTATTCCTCGAGTTCTAGAAATCTACTTCGTACAATAATATAATGTTTCAAAAATAAATAAAATTTCTCATTACATTACAGATCATGAAAATTCATGAAACAGTTATTTTTAGCATTTAAACATAAAGAAACATTGCATTTGCTACAAGTATGGCGCCACTGTAAGTTGCACATGTATCCTTACATAGTAGAAATTTACACCTCAATTTGTTTGTAAAAATAGGCCAGTGAACAACGCCATCGTTTCATACATCCATAGACGGCAAAGGATGAGATGATCCACTAGGTTTAATCAATTTATGTGCATGATTGTATGATTATTTTTGCATATTGATGTATTTTTACATCACAAAAAAGCTGCATTTTTTCTCGCATAAATTTATCAGTATAAACCAAAATATAAATATTATTCGTTACTCTTATCTTGTTTCCCTTCGAAAACAATTTTATGTATGTTTTTATTACTTTTTATATAAATAATCGTAATTCTTAACACCCACTGAAATGAAATTGCATTCATTGTAGCGCGCCAACAATGAAAATTGTCACAGATAAAGAAATAATCTGTCAAAGATGTTAGTTGCGTTCGGAAACGATAAAATAGTTTTGGTAAAATTAGAATTAAAAAACACCGTCTACATAAAGAGATATGAGATACGAGCTTTTAAACATACGATGTAAATCTACATCGCTGGGCATTTAGGGATTAACATGTGGTGTCAACCTAACTCAATAATTCAAAAGTGCATCGAATTAATCTAGCGTTTTTGTTTTTCCTATTTTACTGCAGTATTTAACGCAACCTTCCTAAGTCTTTAGAAAGTGGCCAGCAGATCTGCTGGAAACAACCCCACCAACAAAAGGGAACCACAATACTCCACAAATAGACGAAAAGTAAAACAAAATCACCATGCAGATAACAATATCTTTAGGAAGTTAGGACCGTCGGCCAGCAGCAACCGCCAGTACTTCATTTGAAAGGCAATTTTGTAAATATGTTACGGCCAATGCCCGAAATCGGCCAGTTCGCGAATTGGCCGGTCAATTCGCGAACTGGCCAACATTGCTGTAAACTTACCGGCCAATGCCCGATCTTTTATTGATTTCGGGCTTTGGCCGGCCACTTCGCGAAGTGGCTTGGGACGATCGGCCAAAGTAGGAAGAAAGGAATCAAGAGCACACTATTAAAAATTATTATCATCAAGAGCACACTATTATTTTACACACTATTAAAAATGAGTACTTCTGTGTACTGCTTTTTTTTTAAGTACTATTGTTTCAGAAACGAGTTCAAATATAAGTGACACCTCTGAGTTAAAAATAAGCTTGTAATATATAAAAATATGATCTCGTGTTATTCTGTTCTCATATTAAAGCCATAATAGAAATTATTCAGTGAACGTATATACTGTAACAACGTGATAGCGTGAAGATTAGATTTGCGCCCTTCAAACTGAACGAATTATATCTTGAGCAAAGCCGTTGTGTATCGTGTATGAATACAAAGGCAAATTGAGTACTCAATTTTCAACTACCTTTAAGGGTGATCCTTACTCTTTTTCTGCACCATGGACTTAATGTTAAAGATCCCAGATCACATTGTCTCCCGAAATATCGCTTCAAAAATATGAAATTTTTTTGCAAAGGCAAATATTAAATATAAGGGCTAATTAAAACAAATATAAGGAAAAATAGTTTTGTTGTTAATATCATTTAAAGACATTTCTTTCTTGGCCGCATCTGCCGAATCTCACCTACAACATGTCCTTATTTATATTTTATACATAAATGTCATTATATTTATTTACCACTAGTCGCCTTTAGTGACCAGCCGGTTCGCAGTATTAATGATCGCTAAAATTTTCAATTAATGTAACTTGTTCTCATAGTAGCTTTTTCTGCAAAAGATTTTTGAGCTTCATATTTTGATACTTTTAGTCATACTTTTATATAGGCTTTAAACATTTCTGTTCATTATAGTACTTATCACTTTCTCTAATGTCCTGTCAGCATCCATAAAATTTCTACTTTAAATTAAAGTGGAAATGTTAAACTGCAATCAATATAGAAACTTTTTATACAGAAGCTAACCATGTCTTTTTTTTAAATATGAAAATTGAAATGAAAGTCTTCCGGCAGTGAATTCATATGTGCACTGCAGAATAATTTATAAAATATCTAAGAGAATTATTCAGCAAAAATTCCTCGTAAAATTAATTTTTTACTTTCAAAAGACTTAAATGATGCAAATAAAAATATTGTATTTTATTTCAGTCAATAAATGAACTTATAAAAAATTACGAATTTTAAATTTTACACAGTCCTTCGGTCCCAAGGAATCCTCTTCTGCGAAGTACTCGACACTTCAACTTTGAAATAAATAAATAAACGTCCCCATCTTCAGCGATAAATCTGACCGATTTATGAAGTTTTTATGTATCAGTTACACACACACACACACAGAGAGAGATTGAGCTTTATTTATGAAGTTTTTATGTATCAGTTACACACACACACAGAGAGATTGAGCTTTATTTATAAGTACAGATTATCACATCGGGCTTTGGCTAAGGATTCCCGGCCCCTTCGCGAAATGGCCAACCAAAGTAGAATATACAATATTAATTGCAAGTACTTCGGACTTTGGCCGTAACAAATGCATCAAATAAACAAAAACAAATAAACAGCAAGTAAATCTTTCTTATTTTATAATAAGTAGTATTACTCTCAATTTCACTATAACATAAATTTAAAACAAAATACAAAAAACTTTTTTTTTTATCGTATCTGTTTCTAGATTATTCTTATAAGCAATGGCCTGTTTAAATTTCAGAAATAATGCATAATTATATTAGTTGATCATAAAATGCACGCAAAAATAGTTCTTTTCCCCTTTTTCATCAATCTGCTTCGGTTAATAATCGAAGAAACGTTAAAACAAGGAGCATAAACCGATGAGCAATTCACCTAGCAATATTTTCCCACGAATTCGCTTTCAAAAATCCAGACAGGACTTATTCATAACTAAAATATGTGATTTCTGATTTAGGAGTAGAGAGTGGCTGCCAAAACGCAATTCGATTAATTAAAATTCTTTTGACATTTATTTCACTTCTTACATAGGATGTATTTTCCTGAAACTCTAAATTTTGAATTCGTGTTAGAAGACATCTGAACCAGAAACGAATTCACCAAGTTTGACAAACGTCATTTGACGTGAGAACGCTTGAGCCAGAAAGACAATATAAGATGTGCTATCAAATTTTGGCGAAATGTCGCCAACCGACATTTTTCGAATACTGATATCAATACTTTGAAAACAGACCCCACTAAACAATATTATTGAAGATATGATATGATCCTGCAAGTAGCAAGCGCAAAAGTTGACTTCTTTTTCGCAAGATCCACAAATTACTTTTTAAAAACAGATCTTCTATGATTCTCGTCCGCTCGAATTTAAGAAAGGCGCCAATGGAACGAACAATGACCATCAGCCATTTCTGTTCGCAGGTCAATAAAGCTACTGAATTCGAATATTCGATCTTCGAAAGCCAAATTTCGAACCATCAGGTGGCTGAGAAGTTACTAATGTGTGTCTCGATATGGGGTTATTCTTGCAGATATCCTATATTGGGAAATGATTTATGTTTGTCTTTAAAAGAACCTTCCAAACAACTCTGAATAATATTATAATAATTGATTTATAAATTTACAGGTTTCTTTTAATCCAAAGCAGAAAAGTTTTTGTGTAAAGAAATTGTAATTAAAATTAAGTCGAAAATATTATCTTAATATTATTGTTTCCTACATTCCTCAAATATTATATATGTCTTCTTTTTGATGAAATAAAAAGAATTAATTCTTCAGTACAAAATTTTTGAACATGTTTAAATAAAAGCCCGTACATTCATGATTTCCGTATTGAGACTGTTCCGATGATTTAGTTTGGATTTGAATGATACTTCCCGGATTCTTTCGAATTTCACGTATCAGTAAATAGTTCATAATATCGGATGCATAAATATGTTTCCGCCCTTTCTTAAGTTAAAAATGGCACTTGCTTATGATAAAGATCAACTATCTATTTTTATAATATTTTCCTTTAGAAATTCATACATTGTTCCATCTTTTGTCAAAAAACAAATTCTCCGAAAAAAAAGTAGTTGTTTAGATATGTTTCACATAAATAGCCATTTTTTTTCTTCTGTATGTATATAATTTCAATTCATAAATTAATTTTTACAGGTTATTTTTAAATTCTTCCAACTTATCTTATTTATTTGCAGGTAAATAATAATATTAACGCCATCTACATCCAATAAGAAAGAGCGATTTAAAAAAAGGGGGCGGGGAAATTCAATGTTAAAAGAAAAATACGTAAATTTAAAAAAAAAAAAACTGCCTTTTAGCTTTGGTTGCACGTATAATGATATCAGACCCAGAATAGGAAAGGCATTTCTGAATTTCATCTCTCACCATCGGGGATTGAAAAAAAAATGCTCTTAATTCGATCAGATATCCTTAGTTGTCTCATTATTTACTTATCTGTAAACAGATTTTAATAAAAAATATTAATTTTTCAAAAACTTTGGAAGAGTTTTTATATTTTTACTATATAAAGAACTATCCGCCTTCAACAATCAACTGGTTCCCAAAAAAAAAGGATTGTATTCGAATTCATTTAAATTTCTTATATCTAACTCGACATTCATGATTCTCAGAATAAAATATTTTGAAGTATCACAATTTACAATTAT
The DNA here is from genome assembly GCA_026543865.1 of Argiope aurantia. Classification (NCBI taxonomy): domain Eukaryota; kingdom Metazoa; phylum Arthropoda; class Arachnida; order Araneae; family Araneidae; genus Argiope; species Argiope aurantia. Next base: position 130,850 of record JAPMOR010074450.1, read on the forward strand.
GATACTTCAAATTGTAATTTGATCATTTAAAAGTCATGTTGTCTTAATGGTTTTACACCTGTTCTGAATATTATAAATGAATGCCCCCAATCGATTGCCCTGACATTATAGAGCCATTAAAATTTTGAATGCCTGGATCATCTTCTTTAAATCGCACATTGCCATTTGTGATAATAAAGTTTCACTTTCTTATTCTTCATGTAAATTTTGCGGATAATAAACAGAATAATTCTGCTTTGGTCTTCAACAATGAAAAAAAAAATCGCACTATTAAATATTCGATGAAATAATGAACTCCGTTAGAATTTCATTGAAATGTTGAAACATATTTGGAAATTATGTAAAATACTTATATAGTTAGTTAGTTATAACGCCCCAATGTAAAGCAACACTAGGGCTATTTTGGGACGGACTTCGTAATTTTGAACCACGGTCAGATGACGAGGACGACATCTGAGCTGACACCCCCCTCTCCTCATCACACCACACCAGCGGGAGGACGTTTGGCATGACGGATTTAACGTGCAACAGACCCCCATACACGACGGTTCTTCGGTGGAATCGGTCGCGAACCTGAAACCTTACGGCTCACAAGCCGAGACCTTACCACCAGGCCTCAAAAATTTATAAAAGTGAGGAAAAATAGTACGTTAATTATTTTAATACTAAAAACATTTTCCCAATTTTTTAAGCTTTGTAAAAAATTAGTTTTGTGTAATCATATTTTTGAGAGTTGCTGCGGTTATTGCGGAGAGTTATCTGCCTTAATTTTAAATTACGTAAATTTTATTTTTTTAAAGTAGCTCTGACGATTTTTGATACTCGAAAGTGAATTTTTTGTGTGCAGGTAAATGATAACTTAAAAATGCAGCGAGCAAGAAAAATATCTGAAATTTTATTATATGGTCTGGAACCCAAAGTTATTGAAAATCCTCAAATAAGAGAGAGAGAGGGAGAGATATGATAAATGAAAAGAATCTTTTTTGTTTAATTATCAATTTCGTAGCTTCAAAATTTATTTTTATTTCCAATATTCTCTTTCTCTGCTTCTAATCAGCGTTTTAATGTCAAGTTTTATAAATCCGGTCATTTTAATTTAGAGGCAGTATAAATAAGGCTACAAAAAGATATATTTTATACCTAACATTTAATTCTATTTCCAGATACGGATATTTCTTATCTTTTCCGTTTACCCGAACAAAAATTTCTCGCCAAGCGCATCTCAAAAAAGTCCCCGAACCATTTCCAAATGTTGCAAACCTCCTTCCTTCAATCTTAGAAGAGAGGAAAAATCCTTCGCCGACGGAAGTTAAAAGTGTAAATGATAGGACCGAGATGGCAACGAAGCAGCAAAAAGAAGACGAAGAGGGTAGGGGTTGGTGGAAGGAATTCATTCTAAAGTAAAAAGAAGGGGAGGGGGAATGCGGAAAGAAAAAAAAAAAATTCCTCGAAAAGTGGAATATTTGGATTTCTCCAGCTTGATGAAGGAGATTGAGGGAAAGTCTAGAATCTGGAATGCAAAGCCTCCAGACTCAGAGAATATTTTTTTAATGTAATGACTCATTCCGTGGAAGGGGCTTACTCCACTCTTTCCCCAATCCCCAGTTATGAGGTTTGAAGTTAACAGCACACGGCAAGCGGGGGAATTTTTCACCAAGGAATGTGTCACTGGCTTCAAAGCTCGGGATAAATGGAAGAATTTTTTTTTTTTTTTTTATAAACTCTAAGGTTGATACTCTATACGTCAGAAAGGGGTTTTTTTTAGACGGAAGCGACCTTATACGATATGGCGGCTTGTGTGAGTTCAGGTAATAACTCAGTCGTTTAATACCAAAAACTAGACCAACAGCAACAAAAAAAATACACACGTATGTATGTTAAGATGATATCATGGTGGGTAGGTTCTCATTTCACCACGTAAACCTATAAAAAGTGTTCTTATATATGGTTACCTCGTATGTTGTAAAAACTTCTGAGATATGAGGTAAAAAAAAAAAAATTAGCAACTCAAGATTTGTCAAACAACTGGTTCATGGAGGGTTTCAGAATTTATAAACATATAAAATAATTTAATTATTTTATCAGCAGCACATCATAGCTAGAGTTACAGTGCCGGAAATGATGCATTTAATGTTTAGATTTGGAGGAGAGAACTGTAGCACTCCACATTTCAAGCTTTGCAAGATAAATTTGCGAGAAAAAAAATGTATATCACGCGGAAATGAAATTTGTAGAGAAAAATGTGTTGAGGAAATACGGAAAAAAAATCCAAAGCGTTTCATGTAATAAATGTTTATTTTAATAATTTTTTCCTTATCGTCTGCTTACAAATTATAGCACTTTATGTTCTTATGAACAGTTAAACAAATATTTCATTTTTTTCTGCATAGTTCATTCCTTTTTAAACAGGCACTGATAAATCATAAATTCAACTAATTTTTATCTTTTATAAATATTTAATATATAGAACATATATAGATAGTATAAAATATATATAGAATGCTTAATATATAGAAATATCCACGTCAAAATTTCTAAATGTTCAATATCATAAATGTTTATTTTGATAACTTATCGTCTGCTTATAAATTACAGTATTTTTTTATGAATTAAAAGGAAAAAAAAAAGTTTAATTTCGGTTTCTTCTTAAGTAGTACAACAGTTGATTCCTTCAAGACAGTCGCTGTTAAATCATATATTCTACTAACTTTTACCCTTTGTAAATATTTATTTCAATAACTTGAATCTTATCATTTGCTCTTAAATCGCAGCATTTCATATTCTTATAACTCATAACAATGAAAAAACACAGTTAATTCCTTCCAAAACAGACACGGTTAAATCATAAATTCAACTAAGCTTTCATGTTTCTGAATACTTAATGCATCTAGAGTATCTATAGTATATCTAGAGTAATGTAACTAATGTATTATGTTTATTGATCAGTTCTACCCGGAATTCTTGACTCTTTTTTATATAAAAACTAATTTCATGATCCAAAAATGAAAAAAAAAAATGTAATATAAATAATAATAATAAATTATTATTTATATTACATTTAAAAATAACCATTAAGAAAATTCTATGGATACTTTAGAGTCAATGAATTTTTTATTCATCTTTTTGTTTGTAACAAATATTAAGAAATTTAAAAAAACAGAGCGTTTCAAGAAACCAATCTTGGTATGAATAAAAGTTAGTGCATGTATGTAATAAATTCAATTTATCCGCGCCTTTAAAATTAATTATTTTCAACATCATTTAATATCCAAGATAAAGCATTTCTTTAGTTTAGAGATAAAGCAAGTGTAAAATTTCCAAAAAATTTCTAGAGCATTTCATAACATGCTAGATTTTATTATTTTGAACAATTTAGAACATTATGTGAAATCTCTAAATTAAAGAACTAATTTTCGAAAATAATTAAGAATTATTCTTATTGAACATTTCCTATCATTCTGATTATTCTAGAAATTTAAGAATTTTCCAGAATACATCCAAACAATATTCCTTTTGGAAATTTATCGAAATTCCTAAAAATTTTTCAGAATACTTCGAAGCATTCTTAGTTCTTCCCTATACAAATTGTACCAAAAACTATTTTCACATATTATTACTTCTAAGAATAATTCAAATTACGTAAAATTGCATAACTTTTTGAAAATAATTGAAAAATATCTTAGAACATTCTCTATTATTCAGGTATTCGAAACATTTATAAGGAATTCTAAAACATTTATAATATTCCAGAGTACATTCAAACACTGTTATTTTTTGGAATTTTTTATAAAATCCTAAAAGGCTTCTGGAACATTTTAGAGCATGATAGATGCTTTCAACTGTTAACACTATTGTTTTTTGGAAATCTATAGAAATTCCCCAAAAAAATATTTAAAATTTTCTAAACATTTTGAAATATGCAAGATCTCACTTGATTGTTTTTGATAACAACTTAAAAACATACAAAGTTATATAAAAGTTTGAATATAATTTAAAACTAAAACATTTTGAAGATTTTCAATTATTGTATGATATTCTAGCAATATTCAAGAAATGTAAGAGCATTTAAGAAAATAGTCATATTATTATAGAGCAATAAAAAAAAAGATAGTTTTAAAAAATGAAATGCACTAAAAAAAATTGAAAAAACCTTCATGCTTATTGTGAAAATTTTGAGATAATTTTTGCTAAAAAAAAAAGAAAAAAAAAGAATGAGCCTATAAAGAAATTATGACCCCTAATAATAATACCTAGTTATAGCTAATATAAAATAAAAGTGTTTTTTTTCTCATATTATATACTGGAATATAGTTAGGCAGAAAATGTAAATTTTAGGTCCCCATCAAACAAGCTTTTGTTCAAAAAAAAAAAAAAAATCCAGATAATCAATTGAAACTCTTAAGCAGCAATAATGTGCTAAAAATATGCATTCAATATCGTCACAATTTGAGTGAAAAAAAAATCCAGTAACAAAGGGGGGGGGAATCAATGCTGTAAAATATACTAAAAAAATATTTTTAAAAAAATTATTAAATTGATATTATTTATTAAAATGATTTTGTACCATACTGTGGCATTGAAAGAAAAGTGAAAGTTTCGACTAATTTTCCAATAAAAATCAACCTATAATCTTGAAACGTCCATTCTTAGCAATCTACTGGAAAAAAAAATGATAATAATAACATTCCAAATTTGGTAGCTACAGAATGCTCTGAATGATTTTTTTTTCTCCTGTATGCTGCAATTTGCACATAGTTTGCCAGCCTATAAAAATTGTAATGTCAAAATTTTATCGACACAATAAGAGATATTGAGGTCAGTAATCGAAAAGAGTTAAAAAGTATTCAAAACTACCTTTTAAAATTCATGAAGTTATAAAATCAAAACTTAGTCAATCAATCAACAAAATATATAAATAATCTTTTTAAATGTATTTAATATTTCTTTCTTTATTGCTTTCAAATGTCATTTTGAAAGCAATTGATTGTTTTGGTTTGGTTTTAGATATATTAACGTCCGTTTTTTAAAACAACACTATGGCTAGGTTGGTTTTCCTTCGTAATTTTGAACCCCTATCAGACGACGAGGACAACACCTAAGCTGGCAGCCGAATTCAAAATTTCCACATCACGCAGCGAAAGGATATTTTACACTGATGGCTTTAATATACACCAGATCCATTTACATGGTTGTTCTCCCATGAAATTGGGTTTCGAACCTGGAAGCTGAGATTTTATCATCAGGTCACTGCCGTTTTTTCTTTTTTTGTTGTTGTTGTTTTGTTTTGTTTTTCCGTTTGCGAAGGCAAATTTAGTGATAATATTGTAATCACAAAAAAAAAAAAAAAAATTGTGCTCTATATTTTGAGGAATTTTCTAAGTTTCAGACCTCTCTTTGTCCAAAAAACAATTTATATATATATATAAAAAGAATTATGTGTATATGTTTGTGAATATGGTAATTCTAAAATCGTTGAGTTAGATAGATGAAGTTTGGTATGCGATCTCTGCATCAAATATGCAAATTTCTACCAATTATGGAATGAAATCCATTCAGAGGGAGTCTGTCCGTCCGAGAGTGAACGAACATGATAAATACATAAAATAAAGAGCTAACTTTACAAAATATGATAAACAATTTTAACATCTTAAGTGTAGGTCCTTGTGAATTTCTGTAACTTGTCTGTTAGTTAACTGTCTATCGGTCTATACATTAACATGATGCATGCAAAGAAGATAACTTAAAAAAGCAGTAGCTTAGACAAATGAAATTTGGCATGTGATCATGTTAAACACTTTTTTCAGGAAGTGTGCCTGGAAGTTTCAAAGAAACTACTTCCAATGGTTTTAGGTAGATTCCTGTATGAAGACTACCTATTGCAATGGTTCTCATGACAATACTTCAGATTTTTTTTTTTTTTTTTTGTTTCTTTACCGATCATGGTCTCTAGAACCCCAAACCACCCTTCGTTCAAAAGTTTATATATATATATTATTGCCCATGTTATCTTATAAACAGGATGACTAGAGTAATTTTGTTTGGATTTTAACTGGCTTGGAATATATTGTTAGAAATTTAAAATTCACGAACGAGCTCGTAATTGGCCCATCTAGCTCAAAGGGGGTGGAAATTTTCATTCCGCTATAACTTTCTTAGTGTTGAAGATGGAAAAGTAAAACCAAATAGTCAAATTAGCGCCTCATCAAGACGAACAAGTTCTATTTTTGAAGTTTTTGTGATAACTATAATATCTTAGAAGTTTGGGACTAAAAAGTGATTCTCAAGCCCCAATTTTAACTATTTCTAACATCAATGTTTTTTTGTTGCCAGATAGAAGCTTAAATGTTAAGGACTTTTAATCTGTGCCTTCCAGTCAGTCCTTCCTTAACCTTTGCCTTTTTAAAAATTTAAATGAAAACTACGCTTTGTCTAAATATCCTTTTTATACAACAAAAAAAAAAAGAGTCCGTTTTATATAAAATCATAAAAAACAGCAATCTTTGCATAAAGAGAGCAATATCATAAAATGACAAGCAAGCAACTCACTTAAATGTATCGTAACTTCTTAAATGCTCGCCGGAACAAAAAATCTATTTTATTATTTATTTTAAAGAATCTGACATTTATAAAGACATAGTGGAAAGTTCACTTTAGAAAAAGGACATATGCATGAAAGAAACTACGATCTCAGTCATCCTAACTCACATAAATCACTCAAAAATGACCGCCATATTATATATATATATATATATATATATATAATATATATATATATATAAAAATGAAAGCACCGCTATTTCGGTCCGCGGTACATATTCCAATGTAGTACATGATTGTCCCTCGGCAATAAAAAAATAAGCATCTTTTATTTATTTATCCATCATCCTGTGGTCAGCGGACATAACGCTGGACGTAACTCAAATCATACTGCCCACTAGAGAGAAAAAGACCAGCGAAAAAAAAATAGGATGATTGCTTTTGGTAGAGAAAGAGATAACATTAAGATATTGCGAAAGTTTTTTTTTTCCCCTTTCTTTTACCATTTATTTACTTTGGATTTATTTATTCTACTGTGGGATTTAAGTTTCTCTTTTGGGGGGCCATAAAAATTCTTTTTTTGGATGTAAACTAGAAGGAAAGGCTTAAAAATACATTTTATGCTCTTCTGTAAAACCTCTCTCTCTCTCTTTTTAATGTACGCCGTCAACGAATCCTAGTTTGTACCTATGTTAAGCAAAAGACGCTATCTTGAATTTGTAGCGTGGGCAGAAATGACTATACAAAATCAGGATAGTTTCTAACCTTGTTTTTCGTGTTATAGTCTATTTTTGATCTTTTTTTTTTCTTTTTTTTTCTTAATATTTTAAATATGTTCAAGGACACCGATTATTTTGACGAATATCCATGTTTTGAACCTTTTGAACTCAAAGAAAGAAAAATACTTTTATATGTGTTGAACCTATGCATTTCAAAAATAGAAGCAGCAATATAAATGAAATTTGGTTTATGTTCTTTACATTAAAAGTGTGTATATACAAACTTTACCAGGGCCACCCCTTCCCCAACTTACGACGGATTATATATAAAAAAGGGGCAATATTAATGAACAAAATGAATCTATTACCAAAAGTTGTATATAAACATGGTTACTTTTTGATCAAAGCACTATGAAAATTCGGACATTTTTCCTATAGGAGGACCAACTTTCCAATCCCCTCTTCGAAAAAGCGTTGCCACCAGTGATGTGATACAGAGGTCTTAATGTTCCTCTGAAGC
>JAPMOR010074450.1:143625-172834 GCA_026543865.1 Argiope aurantia
AGCCAGACCTTTCGATCTACAGCTACCAAACTTCGCTCATATATACCTTGAAGGATGTGAGTGAGCCTTTGGGAGCGATTTTTCTTAATATTTAATTAGAATTTAAATTATTCAAAAATCAAGTTGAGTTTTGGATTTTTTCAGCAATAACTTCAGAAAATATTATTGCACAATAATGACTTTTTTACGTTCAAAATTTTTTAAAATTGTATCTTTAATTATACCAATACAAAAATCGTGCAAATTTTTGCTTTATATTTTTCACATTTTTTTTAAATTTTCATAATCTTAATCTTCAACAAAAAATTGCATTGCTGTCCTACAATTCAAACCATATTCATCATTTTATCAAATATTTGACATCATAATTTTTTTTCAATTGCTTTAAGCTAAAGAAGAACGATTCTATTTAATATCTGTGTAATTTATAAGACAAATAAAAAAGTGAAATTCCAGTATCGGGAAATTTAGAAAATAGGTGAACTGGATATTTCTATTTTTAATAGAGTAATGATATTATAGGACTGGTCTCTATTAGAAAGTTTCATGTACACATAAAACAGAAACTTAGGCAGAAAAAATAGATAACATGTCTCTAATGTCATACACTTTGGCGGAATTATGGACATGAAATTATACCTAAATTATTTATCTGGAATCAATTATAACCAATATTCTCGACAAATCAGCTGGTCGCTAGAGGCAACTGGTATTCCTATAAAACTTTTAACTATTAAACTTTTCCTGCACTTATTTTCACTTTATTTTCATTCAGCAACCAAAATAATGGTATAACTAAATTTATGAAAATAATCAGAGCCAATTTAATTAACGATAATTTCATAAATATACTCACAAAAAAAAATACCAAAAATAAATCTTTCTTACGTTGTGGGGAAGTCTTCGTCCATATCTTCTCCACCCTCGACGTCTACAGCGTCCTTTGCATTTGACAGGAAGAGAACGGGACTCGAATGACCGGCGGCCATCCAGCCTAGACAATGAAAAAATTATGTATATATATATATATGTAATAATATATCTTAATCTAATTTTAATTTTAATTAATTTCGAAAAGTTTATCTTAATTACCCATATTCAATTCATTCTAAAATGTTCTCTAATTTCTTGATCCAATTCCTACCTTTTATTTAATTATTTTTAACACTCGCTCTAGAAGACTGATGAATTCAACATTTTCTCACTCTCTGAGTGAAGAAATAAAAATCCCTAATGATTACAATATTCTTTTAAAAATACCTAAAATTTCCTTTCCTAAATCTATACGTGTCAAAGAAATCCCTATCAAAATTTCACAGTAAAAGCATTGAAGGGAAAAATTCCTGACTTTTTTGCTCTTGCGATGCAGACGGACACATCTTTTACCCCTTTTTATTTGTACAAATTATGCCTCCCTGAATAAAATTAGGTTTTTTAAACTGTGGTGATTACACCGCTTTTTTAATTCTAGTGATTACAATTTACTTTACATTTTTGGTTGATTACACAGATTTTTAAATTTTGGTGTTTATAATATAGTTTACATTTTTGGTACTGATACAGGTGTCGTTCTCATCATCCAATCACGATTCAAAATTACGAGGCAAGTCCCTAAACAGCCCTCGAGTTGTTTCAATATGAGACGTAATTATAGATACAATTACACTCATTTCATCACATAATGATTGTGATCACACCTACAGATATTATTCCCAAACTATTTGAGATCCAATTTATTGTTTAGACAATTATATTATGCACTCTTTCCGTAATTTCACGCACAAGAAAATAAGCTATTTATAATAAATGAACACATAAAGGATTTAACTAGTAAAAATACTAAATAAAAGTTTTCTAATTAGTGAGGATTTAAGTATTTAGCGTGTCTGGACCGTGCAAAGTATGAGGCCCCTCTTTCAATAAATGGTCTGTTTGGTTTCAACTCTCAAGAGATTTTTAGTTAATATTTATTAGTATATTATAGTATATTAGTATATTATAGTTAATTAGTATATTATAGTTAATATTTATTAGTATTTATTAGTATATTATTATATTTAGTTAATATTTATTAATATGTTAATATTTATTAGTATATTATGAATCATTAACCAGGTATTAATTAAAGATTTCTTTACTTACAAAACAAATGCATAATTCTGAGGATAGAATAAAAAGAAATAATAAATAAGCATAACATTAAAATTTATTTTACAGAGCCTGTGAAATGGAGCATAATAAAACAAATAAATGGGGATATTAGCAACGCATTTTATGTATTATAAATGAGCAGTTCATTATAATTTATTTGATAATATTTCTAATAATTCAACTAAGTGCATACTCTAACTCTATTTTTTAATTCATAAAATTTGCATTTCTTACAAATTTATTTATTTATTCACAAATTTATTATTTATTCGCAAATGACATTTTTAAAAATCGATTTGCCTGCTGTTTCACCTTAACCCCCACGTCCAAGGTTGCTGCCTAAATGGAAATTTGCCAAAGATTCTAATTTTTAAAAGAAAAAAAAAGAAAAGAAAAAAGAAAACATAAATGTCAAGCAGTAGATAGCAGAAAATTAAAAAAAAAAAAAAAATCTGCAATTTTTAGTGTAAAGATGGAGAGGGGGGGGGGAGATGTAATAACAGGAAATCAGATTTCAGGCTGAAAATTCACAATAAAATAAAGCAAAAGAAAACCATTAATACTCCTCCCCCCATATTTTTTTATACACACATATATATAACGAACATCGCGTACGCACATAAATTCCGTATAAAAAGGCAGTGCGAGCTCGTTCCGGAAATTTACGAGCCTCTGTGTACACAAAAACAATGAGCATACGCTTGTCGCACAGGTAAGTCTGGGAACGCCGCAACAAAGGAAAGGAGCCTCCTTAAATCACCCCAAAAACGACATGTTTCATTTTGAACTCACGACCCCCCACGTACAACGTACAAAAACACCGAAAGAAAAACACAAACGCTCACACCAACCAAAGAAACAAGAAAGAAAACGAAGAAAGAAAGAAGAATCTCACTAAGGCTCTCACTTCAGTCAAAAATAGAAATAAAAATTAAAACATTGCTGCTACAACAACAACAATGCAGGGGAAAAAAATATTCCACCATTACAGCACGTCTCCACTTCTAGACCATAGATTTATTGTTACAAGAAAGAAGAAAACAACACCCCGGGCGAAAAGTAGACTCTAGCAGCAGTTTCAACTCGAGATAGTATTTCACCTCGCATACGGGATTGCTTCGATTACATTTTTCTTAAAGCAATTCTGCGGCGTTTTCCAGGGCTGGACACTAATCATGACAAATGGGGTTTGGCAACAGCCACCGTGGAAGAAAATAATAACATTATATAGATATATATTCAAAGAAGGGACAGGAAAAGAAGAAAAAAGGGAAATTCTAGACTGGGAGTGGGGGAAATTAAATTACTTTTTCCCTAAAGGGATTATAGTATCAGTGAAGGTGGACTGTGAGAGAAATTTGCTGTCGTTTCTGAGTTCGGGGGATGTTTGGAGATACTGTAAAGGCTGTAGGCTAAAAAGTTTCAAAGTAGGATTCGGTTGTTGTAAGATTATTGCATTGCAGGAATACTGTTGAAAGTTTGGAAGAGAGTTTTCTTTGTTGATATTTTTGGGAGAGAGAGAAGTGAAATTTAAATTCAGCAATACTTTAAGATTACCTTTGGTAGAATAGTAATATATTCGGAATTCTCATTACCCTAACCCCCTATATTTGTTTCGAAACCGTTTTCTCAATTTACATAAACAAGGGATAAATATTCCGAAATCTGTAACCGCAATCGTCGGATTACATGGTTTCGAGTTAATACCAATAAATAAACGAAACAGAACTTTCAGTCAAACGGATTTGAATTTTAAGCGTGCATAATCGAATAAATCAGTAAATCCTACTATGTATGTATGTAGGACTCAGGAATCACTACTATTTAGAATCACGCACATTTAATTACATTTAAGACGGACAATTACATTAACAAAAGAAATGAACATTAAATAGATTTCGTCGAATACGTCGCAGGATTAATTCACATGTTCCGTCGCGTCTTTCGTTCAGATACCCGTCTCGTCTCACACGTCCTGACTTTCGTTCAGACCCGTCTCGTCTTTCGTTCAGAGACCCGTCTCGTCTCACACGTCTTGACTTTCGTTCGGACCCATCTCTTCTCGTCTGCACTCCGTCTAACAAGCATCAACACCTGTTGGCCAGCAGATGGCGCTCGTCATCAGGCGTTCGTCACTATATGTATAGTACTTGTCAATTCAATTATTCAATTTACAATTCAATAAAACTCAAAATTTTGAAAAATTTCTTACTTTACTTCAATTCAAATTAATTTCATTATATCTTAAAATCATCAGTTATTCTGAAGAAATTAGTAAAACAATTTCTATAGAACAACCACAGAAAAACTGGCACATTAAAAACATTAGATGCACCATATATTTATTTTAAATGAACACTCATGACTCTAGATATAATGATCACTTGTCATTCGCCCCTCTCCAATTTTGAGAGATATCGAAACTGAAACCTTAACAGAGTCCACAGCCTCAGAAATTGATCAGATTTCGCCAATTTTATCAGCCCATTAATTTTATAACTTTAGAAGCATAGTTTATTCGCAACGTTCTATGTTAATTAAATAAATATAATTTGAAATAGTACTTTCTTTTGTCGTAGTTAAGTGTAGCATCAAATTTGGTTAATATAACTTAACTAATAAACTATTAATAGGATAGGCGAACAGCTGGTCGCCAAAGACAGTTACTGCTATTAAACTGTTATAAAAATGCACTAAAATTGCACATTTATTATTAACAGTTAAATTAAATAATGTATCACATTTTGAACCAAGATTCGATTGTATATTATCCTTGTTAGAACGTCATTTGGAACAATCCAAATATAAATTTCAACTTATTCTAAAACATTTAGCCAATCAATTTCATAACCCATACCGAAATTCAACCAACTAATTTGGAAAACACTAACCCATCACTTTAAATAAGAAAGAGGACCTTAAAACACCGGATCCTCTATCTTATCTCGGCAAGTTGTAGGAGAGTGCGTGGGATAAGGCAGAAGTGGAAGTTGAAGTGAACTGAAAACAATGTGAAGAGCCCTTTAGTCTCGAAAAAATTATCCCACGGGATACGGCTAACGCATTCAAATTGCAGTTTCCGAGCCTCCCATCTTAGTTAGCGAAGGTTAAACTAGAGTTTTTAAAAAAAGTTGGAGTGGAATTAAAATAAGTTAATCTAACGACGTAGAATTTTTCAGTGTTTAGAGGTTCCCTTAAGAGATCGGAGTATAACTAATTATGGAAAATCTATTGTTATTTCTTTTTTCATCACTTTCACTATATAAAGGGAGAAACTACAGTAATTGTTTTAAAAAAATTGTTTTCGAGATCTTGTTAAAACTTTACTGTCAGATAGATCCCCCTGATTCCAGAACACCGTACCTGTTACTGCGCTTGGCTGTCTATATACAGGATGACTAAAAAATGGGACAAGATATACAAATCTGATATGTGACCTTTACAGCAAAAATCTTGACTTGGCAAAAAGAAAATTATTTTATTTTGTGTTTTATTATGTACTAGCCGCCTTTGGCGACCAGCCGGTTCGCCAGTATTACCGCTCGCTACAATTTTCAATTAAATATTTTAAGTAACTGGTCTCTTAAAGGATTCTCAAATAAAACATTTTCAATCTTCAAATTTTGATAGTCATACCAAACTTATATTGTTTAGATCGTTTCGTTCAATTTACTATATATATTTTGCTAATTTGTTGCCATTTCCGGTAAAACTTCAACTTTAATTAAAAATGTAAATGACGAAATTGCAATTAATATTAAGATATTTTTTAATAAAACCAAGCGTTTTATTTTATTTATCATCTTTATTGTTATTTATTAATTATTATTATTATTATTGAATATGAGTATTGCAAACAGAATCGCTCGGAATTTAAGTCTTATGTTAACTACAAAATATTTTTCATAGTTTATGTAATATCTCAAACAATAATTGAACAAAAATTTCTGAGATTCAGTATAAAATTCAGTTTTTAGTTTTGCTTTCAAAAGGATTGAAATGAAATCAATAATAATATTTTGTTCCTGCTTATAAATATATTTCAAAAATTATGAAGTCTAAATTTAATGCAGTAAGGTATCATATTCTGAGAAATATTCTGGACACACCAAATTTTAAATAAATGAATGAATGTTTCTATTTTCTACGATCGACTAAGACTTATTTATGAAGTTTTAAATGTTAAAAATTTAGAAAAACTCACCATTTTCATAATCTTAGGCCAATTAATCTTGAGAAACCTGCGCGCTTATTGGCGTATTTTCTTTGAAACGTTCGATGAAAAATCTAAAATTATCCTTTTTTTTTATTGAATAGTGATATTCAAATCTTCATAAATCAGTCAGTTTAAGTGATTTGAAATTAACTCTTAAAAGTCAGTGATTTAGTTGATTGGAAATTAACTCTATGACCACCATAAAATCTGTGCTTTCTCTTGTGGTGTATGCATTCTCCTTAATATCCGATCGAATAAAACTTCACATACAAAAGTACTACATAGATCAAACACATCAAAAGTAAACATAACATATCAATAGTTGCCAAAAACAAAAGAGAGAAGAATGCAATTAATAAGCAGACGATATTTAGAAAAGTACAGATATTTAGACTGGAAAATGAAATTATCTGAAATTAAAAACACGCGCAGACGATATTTACAAAAGTAAAAATATTCAAACCTGAAAAGGAAAATATATGAGTTATTCTATCAATAAATGCCATAAGTTTGTTTATATCTTCATTATTTTATGAGTCATTAAATAATTTTTCATAAAATAATTTCATAAATAAATAAAATAAGATCATAAAATAATTTTTCTTGAATTTATTTTTTAGAAAAAATAATATTTCATATTTGTTTCATTTCCTACAAACACTTGCCGAAAATTATAATTTTGCAGATTTGATTTCCAAAAAGATTTAATTCATTTTTAGTTTGAGCTTTAATCAATGTGATGGCAACACTTTGAAAAAAGCTATTTTTTTCTCAAGAATGCGAAACGTGCTTAATCCTCATTTTTATTTTTGACGAAAAAAATTATTGAAAAACATAGTTAAAATATTTATTTAAAAATTCATTAAAAATAGAAATTTAATTATAAGATTAAAACAGTAGTATCATTTAAAAGATAAATTTTTTATCTTTAACTTGATGTAAAAATCTTTTTTGTGCGGTAATATTTTCGGCAGTTATAGCAGAAACACGTCAAAATTTCGCTTAATTTTTAAATAAATAAAATTCTAATTAAAAATTCGAAAAAATAACCCCCAGGTGCACATTCCCGGTCTCCAAGGTATACACGTGCCAAATTTGGTAGCTGTAGGTTGAATGGTCTGGTCTGTAGAGCGCCAACACACACACACACACACACACACATTGAGCTTTATTATAAGTATAGATATAGATATAGATTTGTGACAATTTGTTAAAATGTCAAATTTTGGATGATATCTATCTACTGACAACAGGTCAAAATTTTCTTTATCTTGTTTGCATTTGTTGAGTTAAAACCACGATGGATTTGATCCAACTTCCGATTCAAATTATCCTGTGATTAAGTATATCACATTTCCTCCAAATAATTTCCTTCTATTACGATATTACATTTCATCTAATCAGAATATCAATTTTTGAATTATCATATTCACATACACGCAGACAGGTTCCATTTGAAATTCTACAATTTCAGCGTTAAGCGCAGACACCAGATTTCATCCGTTTAGCTCATTCATCAAGTAAATTCAGTATTCAAAGTAAAACAGACACGATTGCAACCGGCGGAAGTGTTCTCCCATTCCTATGTCATTTCCGTACAATTAAGAAAATATAAGATCTTTTCGGTTTTGTTTATAAGAATCTGCTTCTCCTAAAAGTATAGTGGCGTTTCAAGAGGAAGACAGCAAACCCTGAAATGTCAAGGTTAAGTCCACAAGCCGGATTCTCCCTTCCATTCATTTTTTTCTATGAAGTGATCCAACATACCGCATTTTATATTTCGTAATATAATGGAGAAAATCCTCTGATGGAGTCGAAATTTTCAACGTAACTTTACAACTCCGATTACGCTATTTCATTTCTCTAAGTGGCTGCGACTAACTAAAAATAGTTAGCCAATTAACACGCACTCGAATAAACCAACAAACAAATAGTAAACCCATTACGGATTCAGATATACAATTCTCATTATAAATCGATGCATCAAATTTTATGCATATAGTTTTCCCGACTTTTTACTTTCTCGTATACGTAGTATAGAGAAAGAATAGTAACCGTCAAGAAATTTGAAATCGAGAATACTTCGAGCTAGACGGATGAAATTTGGTATATGGTCTTTACACCAAATGTGCAGATTTATATCAAATTTTGAGTAAAATCTGTTCTTTGGAAGTCCGTCCGTCTGTCTGTCTATTTGAATATAAGTTAATACAATAATTACAAAACGAAGAGAGCTAGACAGATGAAATTCGATACACGTATTTAACATCTATATTGTAAAAACCTATCAAAATTTTAGCCTAATCCAACGAAAGGTTGATTGCTCATAGGTGTGTACTTTCAGAAACATGTAAACTATATCATTTAAAAATGCAGTGATTTCAAATATATCAAATTTGGTTATGGGATTTTATGATTGATTACAAGTACAGTTTTGTGTCAAATTTTTGTTTCAATCGGAAGGAAAAAACTCATATAAAACACAAATTTGATTTTCGGATATCCAATAACCGCATAGCAAGGATAAATCGCCAAAATACTCAACAAGGATAACATGATAAGTTCAGTAAAATTGCTAAATTCGTGCCAAAAGTTAATATTTCGTAACTATTGTAAGCCAGTGCCATGCACGGCTTTCTCTGGGGCAACACCTTTATTAGAGAATATCCGAGAAAGTTTTGTGGAGACGACTCCCGCTGGTTATTTTATAACAATTCAGACATCTCTTAGATTCAGTGTTTGATTTCCGACTAGATAGCTGGGCATGATCGATGGGCTGAGGAGTGACAGGCAAGTTGATGAAAAAGATGTTTTTAATCCAACAGTTAAATGCATAAATTTGTACCAAATGAAATCTGTTTTAATTATAAAATAATATGTAATATTTTATTAACACTTCACTAAAAATAATTGGCCAAACTCCCATATGTTCAGTTATGTTCATTTTATAATTATAATATAATTTTAATAATATAATTATTATAACACATTAAAAATGGAAACATAAGCTTTTTCACAGTATTATTAAAATAAAAATATTGACCTAAAATAAATAGTAACTTGTTAAGTTAAAAACGTGTTATTAAAATAATTATCATATTGCGCTCTGACTATTGTCGCAAAATGTCTTAAATCCGTCCTTATTGCACCCAATATTTTGCAGAAATCTATAATTTGGATGTTGTGATCACATACCAAACTTCATCCATCTAGATCAATGTGTTTTTGAATTATCGTATTCGCAAAAAGGCAAATAAACTTAATTCCCAAAAGTGTGTCGTTCCACCTCAAAAATACACAAAATGAAGAAAATCACTACCATCTCGATGTCGGAAACGTTTGACGATTACACTTTTATCTTCTTATATTCTGAATACAAAAACATAAAATAATCACACGAAATCTTGACTCTGAACCTCCTACAACGACATTCTAAAGAAAAATAAAATTATTCATCAAGGCGCAAGCATCGTTCATTTCCCTCGTCTACCAACTTCTTATACAAACTCAATCCATCCTCCTGAAACTACCTTTTTAGACAGAAACAGCGCCTTCCCCTTTCATATAAAAGGTACAAAATGACTTTTATGAGCAATCTTTTATGGAAAGCATGTGATTTAAAGAGCAAAAGAGGGAAAGAGGTAGAAAGAGAGAGAGAAAAATAATAACACCTCTACGATAACGAACCTCTGGAATAGAGAAAACAGCATTTGCGCAAACATTCGCCAAGCCCGAAAGACTAACAGTCAGGCTTAAAAATTCCAATTTTCTTGTCATTTTTCAAGAAAAATCCCCGGGATATAAAAATCCTCCTTCTAGCCGTCATCCATCACGGACGGTTAAATAAATGTTTGCAGCAACGGGTAAATAATTGAAGTCTCTTAATCAAAGCCACTGCCACGCACCACCCATTTCTTTTCTGGCGGGGTGGAGAATTATTTTGAGGGGTTTGAGATTAATGAGGGGTCGTCCAGACGAGATTTCTGTCTGTGGAGAGCAGTGTGAAATGATTTTTAACAAACTGCAGATGGTGGGGTTGTGAATAATAAATACGGCACAATGCACAAAGGTGACTGCAGAAGCTTAGGACTTGTGTGTTTTTTAGTTTTGGGAGGATTTCGGGCAATACCTCGCGACTTTGCCGAAGCAATCTATTTCTATTAAAAAGGATCAAACGTAGCCAGAAAGTGAAAAAGGCTGCTTCTGTAATGAATTGCGTTTTTTATTTCTTTTCTTTGCGATTTGTTGTGTTTTTATTTAAATAAATCGCCCAAAATCGAATGAGGCAACGAACATTCGAATAGTGGTTCTAATGCCACTTGATGAAGCATATTGTTAAGAATCGGTGGTATTGTTTTATTTTATTGTTAGCCTCATTGCTGGAAAGAGTTTTTTTTATAAATATTTATAAAATTTCGGATTTATATATATATAATTTGTGCGATTTTTTTAAACGCTCCCTATGTACCAAGGAAAAACAGGTTTGATTGTATATGATTTAAAATTGATGTACTATTTAGATAACAATTTAATTAATCAATAAACGATTTTATTAACTATATCTGAAACAACGTGGATTCAATCTGTTTTATACTAAATAACACAATTGGCCAAACAGTTCATTTTCAGACTTTACAAAATATTGACTTAATCTCATGGTTTAGCGACAAGCTAAAACTAGTAAAACTATGAGGGATTGAAAAATCAAGTGGTAACCAAAATTGTTACAGCCTAGTCGAAATTACTGTCTCTCGCAATGTTTACTTTTTTTCTGTGTAGTTACCAATTTCGTGTGCAAATCATTTTTCATATTATCCAACTCCAAAAAACAGTTTAACTCATATTTTCCCGCCAAGAGAAGTTTGTAAATAAACTGAATGTGTGAGTTATTGTCAAATGACGATTACTAAATTGAGCTTGATTTTGCATTCACATTAATGTTATATATTGTAACATTTCCACCTTTTCCTCACATTGTAATTGGCATTCCGAGCAGATGTAACGTCACCCGTTTTCCCAAACATTGTTAATTGCATACGGTCCGCGAGATGTAGATCCTTTTCAATGGGAAAGTCATTGTGTCTGGTCATTTTCTGCTATCTAGGTGGGCGTAGTGATGTGTGTCTCGTCGTTTCAAATAGATCTATCACGTCTTCAAAGGAGAAGAACATCAAAAGATCCAGATGCTAAACTTTTTTTCCCTTATGAAGAGACTCCTCAAGTCATCAATAAACAATCAATCACAAGCAACCGTTGTCGTTAAGTGCTCAAACCCAGGTGCACTTCAGCCGTTGTTAGCTGCGAATTGATTATAATTAACATGTGCTCAAGAGAGATCGGCCACAAAGATGGATTCTTAACAAACACTCCCTCGGTCGAGTTGAGACCATTGTGGAAGTGTTGCTGTACAGCTATTGGGTGATAGGGAACTCATGCTCACCAATGAGAAAATCGGAGGCGGATATCTGATGGAAATAAAATGTGGTATTTTTTTTCCCTCAGAGAAGAGGAGAGAAAGGTTTCGGATTGGGATTCGGAGGGGTGTCGGAGTGCGGAGGATTCCTGATTTTTTGAGAAGCTCCGTGTGATTCGGGTTGCTGTGTTAGGATCCACACGATAAAGATAGATGGATTTCTGGAGCGGCCCTGGAGTAGTCGTTTAGAACTAACAGACTGTTAGAGGTTATTTTTTTGTTGTTGTTACTTTTTCTCCAATATGACCGAGGAATTATTTCGTGATTGAACTGTTATTTGATTTTTTTAAACAATATTAACCTAGATGAGAACAAAGTTGTTTTTTTTTGTAAATATATAAGGTTGCAAATAAAAGAATTGTTTTGCTACTCTCGTATTTGCTAGGTTTTGAAAAAGATATTACAACTCAATATTTCTCTCTCTCTCTCTGCACATTTTCTAGTGCAAACAAATCTTTCAAAGCGCGATGAAAAAATAATCTATCTTTTTTCCGTGATGCCCACTCGAATCATGGTCAGCATTTTTTACACTTCACAACCGCGAAAAGAAGTCTTTTATCATATCAGATCCCATAAAAGTCAAAAAGGGGGAGTCTAAAATAAAGACAGGAAAGAAAAAAAAAAAAAGAAAAACAGTTGACGGAAGGAAGGAGAATCTTAAACACAATGAACTAAGTATCAGATTTCTGAATAGACCGATGATACATTTGCGCGATGTTGGTTTTAAAGATGATGCATAAAAGATAGATGAGAGCTTGCGTAAAGTAGATTCAATAAAAAAAAAGGGGGGTTGCTTTTTCTTAATCATTTTTAAGCCTCGGGCAAAGCTTGCTTTTTTTTTTTTTTTAAATCTTTGCTTTTGGACTAGTTTCCGTTTCTCTCCGGAAATTTCTGGAAGTACAATGCAAAAAGTTTTTCAAATATTAATTTACCATGAAATATTTCTTAAAAGAGTTAGATAAAAAAAAATGTTATGCGGTTCGTAGCTTAAAAAACAAGTAAAGCAATGTAAATCTTGCGTGAATGAATAAATAAAGGGGGAGGGGGTGTTAGGAATGAAATGTTATCCAAAATTAATCAGCCGTTTTTGAAGAAAAATAATGTTTTTTTTTTTTTTTTTTTTTTTTTTTTTTTTTTTTCAAGACGAAAAGAAAAAATAAATAAAATTGGTTAAAAGAAAAATGAGTAATGGATCTTCGGTCGTTGGATGCTACCGAAACAGTATCTATCTCGTTTAAATTTCATTGGGAGATGTTATTCGGGAAATAGCTTTTCGTTTTCCAAAGAATTCATTTCTTGTTGACATGATACATATAGTCGCATCATTGAACAGATGAAAAGCAAAAACAACTCAACTTTATTTTCATTCTATTTAAATTTTTTATTCCATTTAGTCCGCCATGAGTTAGAATGATCAAGAATCGATACTGGATGTTCGAGTGCTAAATAATTAAAATACTTAAAAAATGAGTACGCAATAATTAATTTTATTTTCAAGGAAAATCAACAAATTTTAATAAGTCTAACAGAATAAGCATGATAAAAAATAAAAAGATTAAAGTCTAATTTTTTATTTTTTTTAATTATGTCATTCCCTCCAACATAATTATAAAATTGGGAGCAAGACATTTTAAAATTTTAAGGACAAATCAAAATTATTTTAACTATCACCACTGATAACTAGTTTCTTTTGCCTAGTCTTTGAGTTGACTTTAAGGGAAAATGCTATACTACAAATAAATATTATACTACAATTTAAGGGAAAATATTATACTACAATGCTACAAATTCACATTGCGAGTTAGAATAGCAAATACATATCCGCATAGCTTCATTAGACACAACTTTTTATCAACAATTTTTATATCTGCAAAAAACTTTAATCATTCCTCTTCCGTATTCAATTTGAAAGCTACTTCCAAATTTTGATTTGTTACTTATAAATAAACTTTTAGGTATACAATCTAGCTGACTCGAATCGAATTGTTGTTAATAAAGATGTTTATTACTAGTAAATACGCAACAGTAAGTTCTATTTCTTCGCATACAAGAACTTGACAGAGAATCATCCAGTTCGAAAGTAAAATATCCACACAGAGTTTAGTTTTAGTTTATTTCAGTTATATTAATGTCCGGTTTTAAAGCAACACTAGGGCTATTTCGAAACGGACGAGGACGACACCTGAGCTGGCACCCCAACTCTCCAAACTTCCATACCACATCAGCAGGGGGACCTTCGGTCCTTACGGATATAATGAGCACCAGACCCGCTTATATGACGGTTCTTTAGTGGAATCGGACCTCGAACCTGCAACCCTCCGGTTCCGAAACCACGACCTTACCACCAGGCCAACCAACCAAATAGAAGAGAAAAACACTCGCAGAGTCGCAGGTATGGCTAATTTTCTAATAATCGCAGAAAGAGAAAAACAATTAGGAAAAGAAAAAATATCATTAGATTTTTTTAAAAATCCTATTTGCCCTCATTCCTTTATATATTAGAAAAACGATTACATCTCCCATTCACCGAAAAAGAACATAAAAATAACTAACAAAACATTTTATTGCTTCAATTCCTTTAATCTAGCTGCGACAAAGAAGAAAAAAAAAATCTTTCTGTGGTTACCGCTCATTAGTTCGATGACAACATTTGGAATTTCGAACATTTTTCAGGTAAAAAAAAAGAAGCACTCCGGTGGGCCCCTGCAAAAGAAATCTAGATAACTAGTGACAGACATAAAACACACAGTAGCTAAAACGTCCGAAAAACGCAGCCAAGTTTTGACGTTGAAATATGATCCGAGATGTTATCAGAGAACCTTACGAAAAGTTAGTGGCATTCTTTTCTTTCGTCGCTGGAGAATGGATGCCGTTTTGTGGATTTTTTGGGATGTTCTTTCCTTCTTTCTTTTAGAATTCTTCGTTTCCGGCGAGTTTAAAAGCTCGCGACAATTTAACTATAGGTTGGCCTTCTTAAAGCGACATTTTTCAGTGTTCAGTGCAATTTTTTTTTTTTTTTTTTTACTTTACATTTCAGTATTTTTGTTTTATTTACTTTTTAATTTTTTTTTTCGCAATCGAAGCGGAAAAGAAACTTTCCTGGAGAGAAAAAAAATTGGAGGGCTGAAATGCTTTCATTTTCGGTTGATTTAGTTTTGCACATTTAGCAAAACTTTTAAATGTCTTTTTTTTTTAATTCCATTTCTCACGAAAAGAAATGATTTTTTTCACTTATTTTTATTGTTTCATCCATTTTATTATGTTTCGTTCTTGCAGCCAAAATGTATAGCATTTTTATATCACGATTATCCACTACGAAAATTGATTAACTTTCCTAATTAGAGATTATCGGTAACAAAAGCGCGATTATCCTTAAAGATATCGAAATACAGGGTCAGTTATATAAAATATTTACGATCTAACATTTAAAAAGAGAGTGGATTATCCGCAATCGTTATAAATTGACAGGTACACAGAGCACCAATTATGCACACAAAGTTTGATCGCATCGTACCTACAGATTAATAAAAGCTGTCACTTGAGAGGCCCATTTTTTTTCTCGCTAAAAGAAACGGAAGTTTTATCTTTTAAAATCACTTATTTTGATTATTCATCCATTTTATTATATTTTGCACTTGCAGCAAAATGTATAACGTTGTTACATCACGATTATCCGCTATGTTCACCCATTGTATTACTTTCTCCCTTGCAGCAAAATATATAACGTTGTTACATCACGATTATCCGCTACGAAAATTGATTAACTGGCCTAATTAGAGATTATCGGTAACAAAAGAGGGGTCGATTATACAGAATTATTACGATCCAACATTTAAACCGCGCGTCTATTATCCGGAATCGTTAAAAATTGACAGGTACACAGAGCACCAATTATGCACACAAAGTTTGATCGCATCGTACAGACAGATTAACGAAAATTGGTTGTCACGTGAAAGGACAGTTAATCATTTTTATCAAATTAAACCGAGAGTTGATTATTCGAAATCGTCAAAAATTGATATGTACACAGAGAACCAATTATTCACAAAGTCAGATGGCAGTACCAATCATCCCCACAGATTAATAAAAACTAGCTGTCATCTGAAAATTTAGTTGATCATCTTTAAATAGCTAGCCGACATAGGAGACTAGCTTTTACGCTTGAAATACTGCTTTGACAGTTAATTATTGTTATTTCTCTGGGTAAACTAACCCAAATTTTAGCAAAGTTGAAAGTGAAATTTTATGTCGAGGAGGCATAAAGTTGAAAGTAGTTTCCTTAAAATAACTTTTATTGATTATAAAGTGTATAAAGTCAATGTGCTCATGACTGGAGCAATCAAAATAATACGTTAAATATTAAAATCAAAGTTCAAATTAACATTACCAGACCTTGGTCAACAGATTCGAACGATTCATCCTTTCTGTCTAACATTTAAACGAACTGAAAGAAACTATCTTAAAATGGTGAAGCAGCAAACCAGTGGCGCACAGTTCACTTCTCTTCCGCCTCGACCGAAGAGCTTAAACCACTTCTCATATTCCGTCTGAAAAATACTTTCACTATGCGAGTTTAAATAGTAGCCAAATTTGCATTGCAGTTGCTGTCAACCAAAAATCACGAAACTTGCCAAAAAAAGGTCAGGTTCGAATCGGTTTGTGTACTTGAGATCATGGCGAGGAATTGGAAAAACACAAGGACACCATAAAAATTCGTACCCGAAATAAATTTCTGAATGGATCTTTTCCAAATGTCCAACAATTATAATAAACGATTTCCTTTGTTTAAAATTTCAACTTGTTGTAAGAGCAGACTAAAAATTTGAATCAAATGGAATCACTACAAACTATGGAACTACAAATTACTGCGTGTCAAATTAAACAGTGTATACGTAAAATAATGAGATTAATCGGTTATTATTAATAATAGCCGCATTTAGTATTGATAACGGATCAATATGATAAATCGATTAATGACTTTATCGATTATTAATTGATTAATCACATTATCCGTAACATATATACTATGAAATAATAGAGGAAGTGAAGATCCTACGAGGAAATAAAAATAACGTCCAAAAAAAAGTTTTTTCTTTTTTAATCTGCACTGGCATAAAAATTGTGCGTTGTGGAATTGTGTTTCAAATTTAATTTTTACAATTTATTAAAATTAGATAAAAATTGAGCAGAAATGAAATCTTTAATCTCGGTATCTTTAAGAAGGTAGGTTTTTTTTTTTTAACATTATGTATAAAATTGTTTTTAAGGCGTAATGTTTTCTGAAGACTTGGCTGAAAAACACCCCCAAAAAATTGCTACATTTGGAAAAGATGGGGAAAAAATTAAAGATTCGTATAAAACATATGTAAACAAATATCTAACCTCATATTTAGAATACTTTACAATATTCATAAGTAACGTCAAATATTCAAAATGCAAGGGACTTAAATCAAAAATCATACAAAAATATTATCAGTATATAAGGCCCTCCTAATAGCCCCTTTATAGTTAGAATTTATAATTAGAAAGAAACTTTATTCCATCTATTGAATTATCCGATATTATCTATCGGCAGCGTTGCTTATTCGAACTAACAGACATGATTATGTTACTTTTTTTTAAAAAAAAATTAACATTCTTCACTTCCTGTATTTGCAAAAATTGTTTCTTTCCGCTACTGAAAATAAATATCGAGCGGAACAGGAAATATTCATTAACAAGTTTTAAAAAAAGCCGTCAAAAGAAAAACAAACAACCTCTTTTAAAAGCAAACAAAAAATACCGATTCAACAATTAAAAAATCGGCTGCGTCTAAAATAGACTGCAAGTTTAAAAAACTATTAATAGCCATTTTAAATTCTTTAAAATTAAGATTGATAGCGAATGGTCTGTGAAATTCGTCATTATTCGTTAAATCTTCAGAAAGAAGGTGCAGGGGGTGGAAAAAAATGTTTTTTCTTCTTCTTCTTCTTCTTTTTCCGCTGAAAGGATTTCTGAAAAGTAGATGATGACTCATTAAGACTCCATTAAGGAAATAATTCTCCTATGTCAAGTGTACTGAAATTATTGAGAAAAACTTAATTGAGAATAAGATTTTTAAATGATGGGTTGGATTACTTTAATTCTTTTCTGGTTTGGTGGCAGCGAATGCGAGAGGGATGGGGGTGGGGTATTGAAGCGAGAGCGTAAAAGAACAATTGTCGAGCAGGAAAGAATTTTTAAATATTTTTTTCAATCGATAAATTTAAAAAATTAAATAAGTTTTTGGCTATTTTACCATGATTTTTATCCTATAGAAAAATGATAAATAAAAATAAAATGTATTACTTATTTCAAATGCACTCCGTAGTGCAGAATATTTATTGCTGTATTATCGAGGTTAATAATTTACTGAAAAGATATAATCAAAAGATTTATGAACAAAATATTCTAAATAAAATATTTTTAAAAAATCTCAAAGGTTTTTTTTTATGATATAAAACTATCTAAAACGATCTGCATTTCATTTTCATTTGACATAATTAATCTCATCATTTGATTCATACAACAATTTTTTAATCTGCAATGTCGGATTTCCAATAGATAGCAAACCCATCTCCAACTCTATCTAAGAATTACCTCGTTCAAAAGCGGACTAATTGATAGATATTCACCGTTTAGTTTTTTAAACCAGAAGATGTGGTTTCCCTTAAAATTTCTCGCATAATCATTTATAATCTTGTCATGTCAGAGAACACTTTGCATGGCATTAATTAGCAATAGTTCCGAAATATTAACTTTTGGTGTGAATTTGGCATTTTTATAGAATCTATCGTGTAGAATCTTAGCGAGTATTTTGGCGGTTAATCCTTAGCATGCGTTAATCGTATATAAAAATCGAATTCCTGTTTTAAAAACTTTTTTTTTCAACCGACTGAAATAAAAATATGACACAAATCTATATTTATAGCCACAAAATTCCATACCAAAATTGATTCATTTAAATCATTGCGTTTATGAATTATCGCTTTTACATGTTCCGGAAGTACAGACCGACAGACATTTGGCCCAAAATTTGACATGTGTCTACACTATACATGTTAAAGCTGTGCGCCTAATCTTCATTTTATAATAATCGTGTCAACTTATATTCGAAAAGGCCGAACAGATGGATTTCCTCCGAACAAATTTTACGCAAAACTTGATAGATATCTGCAAATTCAATATAAATACCATGCACCAAATTTCAATCGTCAAGTTCAAAGCGTTTTCACTCTTTGTCACAGTGAGACAGATAGAGAGACATTTTTCCCAAAATGTATTTTTCAAATTCAGGAAAGTTTAAAACTTGGAGTTTCGCCAAAATCTCAAGTTGGCGATTTTTTGACGATTACCATACTTTCTCTAAACTAAGTATACGAGAAAATAAAAAAGCTTTATGCATATAATCATTCGTTTAGATATTATAGTTTAGTTTATATATTTTTATATTTTTAGTTTAGTTTATATTTTCGAGTGATGTAACTTATGCACATAGATGAAACGATAGGCAGATTTTCCATTTTTGGATTATTTAAATATAACAGAGATCTACGATTTTAGTATTCTGTTTTTGAATTCTCGCGCTACAAACATAATTTCTCAAAAAGGTCTTTCAGAATCGACATTTTTTTAAATTTTAATAATTCGGAAGATTCAACAAAATCTGCAAGTCGAATTTTTTGACGAGTACAGTACTTTTTCCATAATTACTTCATATTCGAGATGAAATCTCGGATTTCGTAAATTCACCGCTTACGGTTTTTTTATGATCACAGTAGCGGAAAGAGCTTTGATTTATAAAATATTCTAAGATCTGCTTGCCACTGAATCCCATTATTCAATGGTGATCCACAAGTCTTCAACCGCATCTAGAGAATTCAATTCATCAAGATTTCGCTATCGCACTTGGTGTTTACAGTCATCACTTTCCCAATCCATCTCCCAATCCATTCTCATTCCGCAGGAAAGCCGGATTACCCCCAACATATTTACACAGCATTACATTTTACACTCTTACAGGCGGACAGAGAGACATTCTTAATATACTTCCTGCGCCCGCCTCAAAGTCTCTCTGAAAGGTTAGCATATTGCAAAAGACACTTCCTTCATCCCACCTGGCAAGTGCATTAGGGTTTCGGGATTACATCTTCTCACTTCACTGCACTTCAGGATTTAGTATCCACCCTTCCAATCATTCCACAACTCTTCCCTAATAAATCTTGCTTCCAAAATGGTATAGCGTCCACCCCATATCCCCCCCTATGATCGATACGACCCCTTTCTCCCGTTTTCTTCTCTCTCGCTCTCTCCCCCAATTAATTCGGGAACTCCAGGAAATCTCCCACGCTCCGCTGACTCCCGAAATCCCACCTGAGTGTGTCCTCCCCGCTTCTCCCGCCATCCCCTTTTCTTCCGGAGTGTCAGAACGGAAAAGTGTTATTGGGACCCCACTCCCCTAAAGGTTGGAGATCGAATTTCGGGTTGGTACGACGACGACAACTATTTCGGGGGTCAGGACCGAAGGCAAGGATTTCACGCTCCCACGGTTTCGGGAAAAAAATTCTTACCCAACTTGGAAATATATATGTTATATATGTTACTGGCAACATACGGAAGAATCGAGTACTCTGTCGACCTGTTTGGTAAAGAACGATATCGGTTTTATTTTATAGTTTATTTTATCTGCACAAACATATGAGAAAGTGGCATTGCTAGAATAGATGGCATCTTGTATATAGTGCTAGATGCAAGCGATTTATTTTAATATTTGCATATATCCCCACTCCAAGCAATGGGGAAAGTGGTAAACCCGTCTTGCCCACATTAAAAATTTTAACATGAATTTCAGATTCTCAAAAAAGTTGCACAGTTAGAGCAATAGCTTTCGTGGCGGAGGATAAAGGAGTTCGGAGAAAGGGTGCCAATCTTAAGAGACGCCATTTAGGAAAAATTTAGTGTATTTATAAGATAAATTAAAATCAAAAATCATGAAGAATTCAAAAAATAATGGCATGATTCGGATACCCTTTAAAAGAGCAAAGCCGTAGAAGACAACTGTATGGCGGGGCAATCATATTATGCGCCATTTTTCCTTTCGCTACGCCACTGAACTGGAGTAGATAGCATCCAGTAGACAGTAGTTTCATACATGTATTTTACACATGTACTCTAATAGAGAAAGTAGCTCAAGTATGGTAATTAATATCACAATCATAGTAGTTCGATGAATATATATTTATTTCAGTGCAGTAATCTAGTTAACACATGTATTCCAAGTATTAGGGAAAGCGGCATAAGTATGGTAGATATTATCACGAACGTAGTAGTTCGATGAATGTGTCTTTATTTAAATGTTCAACTAATATTCCAAAAAACACTACAGAAGGTACAGATAGGAAAAGTGGCATCCTGGGAGTAACATTATTTTGCTCCCAATTCCTGTAGATATTTGACTTTGAAAATCGATTTCATATTCTCTGGCGGTACTACTAATTCAATTATTGTCCAGTTTTAAAATAATAAGATGCCTATTGTGAAATGGAGTTTGTAATTTTGGTCAATGATAAAACTACGAAAGTAATATCGCAGGCAGTATATCTAGTCCAAAATTCTAAGCCACACTTTGGAACATACTGTCTAGCCCAATGTATATTTTTATTTTTTGTCTGATAAGCCATTAGCGACAAAATGTAGGACGTTTGGCGTTGTAAAGAAGCCAGATAATGCACACATACTTTCGACCTCTGAAAGTTTGGTTTTTATTAATTTTTAAGCCGAGATAAACATTTTTCGTCTCCTTCAGCGACAAAACGTAGCAGTGTTTGGTTGTTCCGTTTTCTGTTCTTTATGTTTCTCATTATATGTGTTAGTGTGTGTGTGTTACCGTTAAAATTCATAGAATTCCTAGTTATTTCATAAACAACTGATCATGATTTATCAGTTATTTAACAGAATACCTCGCTGTTTATCATAACTGATCATGTTCCTTGAAATAGCGGATTCCATTCTTCAAGAATAACGCAAATTTTCAAATAAGAGACCATTTTGAATCCAATGGACAATGATTGCAGAAGACATTCAGGAATTTTCTGTAAATAATATCATGAAAACCATTGCAATAGACAGACTTCCTAAAATTCACGATATTTACAACCACTTCTTATGAGAATTGAAGAAACTAATATAAGGCGTTGGATTCGCGTCCATTGGGATGCGAGTTCGAACCTGGCCGGCCGAAGACTCTCCGTGTGTGTGGTGGCTGGCGCACGTATAAATCTGTCGTGACCACAAAGTCCTCCATGTCGAGAGTAATACCACTAGGGGTACTGGATCAGGAGTGATCGTTCTCTGATTCAGGTCTAAATTACGATCTGTGGATGAGTGAATGAATTGCATGAATGAAGTCCGCCCCGTAAAAAGGGTTGTGACGTGTATGTAGCTAAATCGTACTATTGGCGCTACTGAAAATGACCTACCTTCTACCTAGATGGCGCTACCGAAAAGCAAGAGACGCACCCTTGACTTAAAATCACTGACTTTAAAAGTCAGTGGGCTTGTCTTTGACAAGTGCCATTAGAAACAACAACAGAAACTAACATCGTAAAAATGCTCCTGACAGTAATGCCAATGGCGAAATTTGAGATAAACTAAAAAGTTAGAGCTATAAGGTTACTTACACAATCACGCAAACCAGTAATATAATCACTAAAAAGCACGCATTTTCATAAGAGAGAAAACAAATGTAGAAGCATTTGCGAAAAGTTTGGAGGAAAATACTATTCATGTTTAGGAAGTTTTCACTAAAATTAAAATGCATGGAATTTTAAGAGCCCAACTGTCTCGTTTATTCAACATCATTTATAAAAGAAATTCTTTATTTAAAGTAACGTAAAATAAATAGCAAAAATTCAATAGTCGTTAAATGTGAATAGGTGTGTATTAGTCAATAGTGAGAAATGAAATATACTCATCAAACGGGATGCAATGATTTAATGTTGGAGTTAACTGCCAATTTTGCAGGAGGTAATCAAATTTGTCTCCAAAAATCTTCTCGGACACGCCGAAATAAAGGTTTCATACTCTTTTTTCTTCATCCTCGTATAAATATTGGGAAATACAGTAAACATCTCGAATGTTCACATTTTTATTTTCACGCACTCACAGAGAGAGAGACAGAGACATTAAGCATTCTTTTACTCCGACTGACAGAAACAAAAATTTGACACTTTAGTTATATTAACGTCCCGTTTTAAAGCAACACTAGGGCTATTTTGGGACGGACCTCGTGATTTTGAACCACGGTCAGATGACGAGGACGACACCTGAGCTGGTACCCCCCTCTCCACACCAACTTGGGGACGTTTGGCCCTAACGGATTTACGGCGCAACAGACGGTTCATCGGTGGAATGGGGTCTCGAACCTGAAACCCTACGGCTCACAAGCCGAGATCTTACCATCAGGCCACCACGACCCCCCAAAATTTGACACAGAAATACAATTGTATTAACAAGATCACGTACCAAGTTGCATTTATTTATATGGTTGAGTTTTTGAATCACCGCGTTTACGTGCATGAAAACGTACAAATGATAGAAACTCCACCTGTTCACAGTTTTAGTTTAAATTTATATATATCTGTACTTTTGGTATGAAAAAGGGGATCTACATTTTATCCATCAAACTTTTTATGTTCTGCAGTTATCGTTTGTATAAATGCAGACCTCCTCTGAATGGATTTCGTTCAAAATTTTAGAGCCACCTTCAAATTTAGTAAAAAGATTGCACACTAGATTTCACCTTTTTAACTCAAAGCGTTTTTTGTATAATTGCGTTCACAGACAGACAGATTTGGGGGGGGGCTTCCATTTTTTTTTATTTTTTAATATCTTCATATACGAGAAAGTAAAAAAGAACGAGTGTCGAATCACAGCGCAAGACAAGGTGCACTTACAATATATATGTAGTTAATTTACTGAGTAATTGTGTCAAATGAAATGATTTCACTGGTATTTTTCTGTCAACTCAATATCATAATACCAATAAATACAAGATAAAAAAATAAATTATATTATCGTTTTATATATATTATATATATATATATATATATATATATATTTATCTTAAATTTCTCAAATACATCTTATCACAATCAAAATTCACATATGCATGCGTGTGTATTTGTGTGCGAGAGAGAGTAATACATATAAATTCAACAAACAATAACATTTTACTTTGTTTCACATCATTGCATCTTAAGGTCAAATTAATTCTAAACAGAATAAATAAGATTTTTATATTTAACAGTAAATACAATACGCTTCTCGATTTCATCGTTTTCGCAGTTTAAAGTTACCATACAAATGATAACTTTCTTATAAGATAGACGGATTTAAATGGTACCATTTTTAATTAAACACACATAAAACTTTTATTAATTTTTAATAATCATTTGGTTTCAAAGCGATATAAAAATTTATAAAAAAAAATCCGATTCAAATTTCCAATTACAAAAATAGTTTGGAGACACTACAGAAAAGAATTCAGTATCTAAAATTGACGGGCGGAAACTACTACATTTGTTCCATCAAATTACTGAGTGAAATATGATGCCGAGAAAAACGAAAGTAAAAAGATAAAGCAAACGTTAACGACCAGAGGAAATTCTATAGCAACGTACAAGTAAAATCGGTAAAAATAGCCAGTCAAGCAATAGTTAGAATTTATTTACATAGTGGCATATGTAGGATGAATAAATAACGCAGGTGTTTGCAGTATGCAGATGAAATATATTTATACATGCAGATCAGCTGACGATTTATAAATATGCTTAAATAAGCAAGGTTTTTAACATTGAAAATTCCACGTTGATACATTGATGTTAAAAAAAAGGAGAAAAAATATTACATTTACATTACGGCAGTTCTAGTATTTATTTATAATCATAGCAACTAAAAATGCTGATAAATTCTTATAAGCGTTTTTGCACACGAATCAATTTCATTGACAGAGATTATCACAAAAGGAAAATTTAATTTTCATTTAAGGAATATATTAGAAGATACAATTCTATATCTTGCATTGTTTGCATACTAAAAAGCATAGAATTGTTTAAAAATGATTATTGCACCATATATAAACATAAATTAATTTGCATTTTATTTTAGAAAATATTTTTTTTACATTTCATATTTATATTAAATACTCTAATAAAATTAATGGAGCGTTTAATATCAATGTATTCAAATGCACAGTATCAATGTATTAAAAAAATATACGGGTAGGTCTGGAATGTGGAGATTCGACAAAATCTCCACATTTTCGACGATTACAATAGGATATATACAAAGTGACCGAAATTTTTCCTTTCAGTGATTTTACTATGAGATTCTGATAGGGATTTTTTTTTGTCACGTTTCTATTTAGGCAAGGGAATCTTAGGTATCTTTTTTGAAAAAAAAAAGCTGAATAGGAGCTAAGGAGTTTTATCCGTTTGTTCATTAGCGTGGGAACAGCGAAGTCAGCAATTTTGTTACGCACGTGTTAGAAACAATTAAATAAGGAAGTGGAAATGGGATCAGGAAAAAGGGAACATCTTAAAATAAATTTAACCTGGACTAATTTAAAATAAAAATCAGGAAATTAATTAAGATATAAATTAAATTAAAAATATCATTACATAAAATCATTCCTTTTATGTACTTTGTATACAAGGAAGTAAAAAACTTTTTTAAGTAAAAGAGTGCCTTTTCTTAGATTTAGCAGATACAACTAAGACATTATATATATATATATATATATATATATAAACACCATACGCATAGCATTATAATTTATTTGATATTTTATTTTAAGCCACAGCGGTTGAGGATTTTCCCGGAATGAAAGCCTCCTTCTATCAAGATTGCATCTAGCAGCGAAACGACTCATTGCCATCACCCATCCCTCAATAAGAGGTAACATTCGTCACTTTCATCCGTTATCAGATGCACGTCGTTTCGGGTTCCCATCATCTTCTTGCCACGGTCACAGAAACAGATCGCGGAGCACATTTTAGTTTACAAACTGTATATACAGATGCGTATACAGAGATATTACAGGGGAAACTCTTGATTTGCTGGATATGCCGCTAGACGGTCAATTAAAGACCTGCTATGAATAATTCACAACAGATCTCAATCCCTGAAAGTCAATCTGACGAATTTAGTTCTTTTTAAATTACAGATCCACAAAATATATAAAGGTATGATGGATTATGGATGTCTTATAAATTTATTTAAACCAGCAATTCTTGTATATTAAATATACACACACACATTTATTTCGTGTATCTCGGAAAGAGCTATAATTATTTATCTGTTCCGCTTTATGTAAGTTTTCTCAACTTTCAGCACATTGAATTATATTGTTTTATATTGCACTGTATTATATTCAGCACATTGTATATATTTGGTGGAATAATTTTGATTCAAAACATTTCAAACAATGTTTAAATGAATGTAACATTTATTTTAAATGTTGATTATTCAAATACGCACATATACAATATCTTTTTCATTTTTGGCGATATTACCCTTTAATAATTGGAACCAACGTCGGAAAGCTTACTGGCCACATTCTAGGATACTATGCTATAGAATAAATCTTTCACTTCATAGATAATCAGCCTATTTAGACTTTTCAAGTAACAAATCTCCAGTGAAGGAATTCTCAAAAGATAACTAACGCATCTTCGGCTAAAATGAAGATATAGATATGCATATTCATGAAACGGCGATAGAATTTTCAATACATTTCAACACATCATATCTTTGTTAAATTGAATTTTCAGTCATGGAACTAATTAAAAGTAAATATAGGTAAGTCACAGTTGCATTTCAAATCAGACTTGCACGTGAAATGAGTATTAAATCCTTATTGATTACAATGACACACACATCACGTTAATTCGCATCAATAATAAATAATTATTATTATATTTCACATATAACTATTTACTTCAATACATATTCAGTACAGAATATTCATCTTGTATTATATTCACACTCATGTAAACTGCTCTGATAATTAACAGATTCATTTTTCTTTAGCTTTGAACAATGGAAGAAAATAATGGAATTAAATTTTTATGACGCAATGAAAGCGGTTCACATTTATTTCACAGGTGAAATGAAACTGAAATTGTTTTCATCTTTGAAATTTCTACTTTATGTTAACTTTTATTCCTATGTTGATGATAAGCCGAATTTTCTATATTTATTTTTCCTTAGTGAGTACGTTTCAATAAAAGGTTCAATATCTAATTCACAAATATAATTGAACAATATGAATTTAAAGCGCTTTCTTCTTTGATTATAAATATATCATTTAAGATGCACTGATTCTTAATTGGAAAATACTGTTATGAAGAATAAATACTATATATACTTTAGCTCTTATTTTGTCAGGACCAACTTTTAAGAAGTTAAGTTTCATTGGATTAGTGTATTTCGCTGAATTGGCACAGATTTTTTTTAATGTATAATTGTATCTCTCAATAACGATTTTGAAGCAGCTTTGACAGATTTTAATGCATTCCATTTTAAAGTAAAAGATTTCTGAAATAAGGTGTATATATGTTGGTAATTTTGCCATTTTTAAGCTTTTATATAAATTACAATTATCAAACTAACAACAATTACGTCTCTCGTGCATTCAAGTATTCCGATTAAATGGCCAACTATGTAATAATCCTAACATTTTTAGATCTTTACAATCCCCGACTACATTTTTGTCCAAATTATTTTCTAGCACTCCTTCATGTGCACACATAAAATACACAGATAAAATATTAAAAAAAATTATAAAGGAAAAAAAAATCAAACATGTTTTTTACTGAGACTCTTACGAAATGCTTAAATACTTCCGCTGAATTTTTTTTACACATTGATTTTTTTTCCCACTAATTTCAGAAATCCCGATGGATGTCGAAATCTCTCTACGACCCCATTTAGGGTCGAGGCATAGTTTACGAAGACCACCCTGCACTAAATGATAATACCAGATATATTTATGAAAGAGAGAGGCAGATTGAAAGCTAGTCTTATCTCTGGGGACCCAACAATGCCACGGCATATAACCCCGTCCCACTCGCTTTTTAATTAATTACACGCAGCCAGAGCCCACAGAAACAATTACACAGCTGGTATCATCTCCCACTGCAAATATATCATCCATCCATGTTGTGTTAGGGGTCGAGGTAAGGTACCTCTCTAGGAATCCAACCCCACGAGACCTTGGACCATGCCTCGTTACGAGAAGATTGGTTAACGAGCTGCAAGCTCGTTTGGAACTTAATTGAGGAAAGGAACGTTGAACTTTCAGGAGAAGGGAGGGTCAAAGGGGTCTCCCTCAACCCATCCAGAAGGCGGCGACGGAGGTCTTTGCAGTTCATTACGGAATGTTGACAGGCGTCACCATCCTTCACGAAAAACGACAAGATACCATCTCCCGAGGCAGCGGGCATTTCACCGGCAGTTAGTAAATCGTATTTCACCAAAGTGCAGAAAAAAAAAATGAAAAAGCACTGCTACGAATTCGTTGTCATCAGTGGGGTTTTGCCAGACTTCCAGTCTTGATTCCTTCAAAGTGTTTATGAAGTTCCTAATAATATGAAAATCTATGTGAATCCTTAATTCTGAATATGTAGATACAGGCATCTTCAGTTCCGAATAGATATGAATTTAGAATTCTATCATAGGGATTCATGTTGAGATATCTGTTTCGAAACTGAGAATATTACCTTCACGACAAGAGTCATTAACTGATTATTCCAGACAATTCCGAAATTTAGAATTCAATCGAAATCAAAATGACTTTAGAATTTCATCATAAAGATTAATCAGGGATATTTATTTCAATATGAGGAATATTATCTTCGCGGTAAGAGTCAATCATTGATTATCCAACTTATTCATGAATTTAGAATTCTGCCAGAACTGATATGGTTTTAGAATTCTCAAATAGATAGGAATTCAGAGTTCTATTAGTGAAATTAATGTCGAGATATCTGTTCGATGTTGAGAATATTAACTTCTTGGTAAATGTCATGAATTGGTTATTCCAGACAGTTAATGAATTTAGAATTCTATCGGAATATGGATATGCATTTAGAATTTCATCACAGAGATTAAGTTGGGATATTTATTTCAATAGGACGAATATTATCTTCATGGTAAGAACCATTAATTAGTTTTCCAGCTTTTCATGAATTTAGAATTCTCAATAGATATGAATTTAGAATTCTCAGAATATATATGAATTTAAATTCTCAATAGATATGAATTTAGAATTCTCAGAATATATATGAATT
>JAPMOR010074450.1:181390-253919 GCA_026543865.1 Argiope aurantia
TCAAAAATATCTGCTCATCTCTTTGTTATAGATTCAAAAATATCTGCATAGCATGCCTGTTAGTCAAAATTATGGCACAATATTTCTTGCTGACACATTTTGATATAATGAAATGCCTCACGATCATTAATAAAGAGTAAAATAATGTTTTCGTTCTCTGAAAAAAATGATGAATACAGTTCATCCTCAGAAGTGCGATCTGTCACCACGTCAACGCTGCTCGAAAAGGGGGGGGGGAGGCTAAGAAGACAACAATTGCACGCTTGTTTATATGACATACCAAAAAAAAAAAGTTGAACATCAAAAGACAGCTGCACAGCCCAGGCCAATTTTAAATCTATTGGGGGAGGGCATGCAAATAAACATGATATTGAAATCAAATAGTTATCATTAACGTTGCCAATCCTCATGAAAAAGAATGATTTTTCTCGTTATTGGATATTTTACCATCAATTATTCTATTTTAACCATATAAATTTTGAAATAATTCGAAATTATTTTTTTTTCCTCTTCTATAAAAAAATTTCCTTAATGTAATAATAAAGTTACTGGTTAGTAGAAGAATATTGGTAAGAGTTTGAAATGATGGACCATTAAATAACCCGGCTTGTAAATAAATAAACTTACTCGATAATAAAAATAAAACCAATGAGAGTGATCTTTCCAAAACTTTCTCGCATACACTCTAATAAATGTATTACCCCACAGAACGCCTTGCATAGCAGTGGAGTACAATAGTTACGAAATATTAACTTTTGACGTGAATTTAGCATTTTTACTCAATCTGTTCTGTCATCCTTGGCGAATTTTTTGGCAATTAATCCCTGGCATGCGGTTAAAAGTTCTAAAATTGAAACTGTGTTTTAAACGCGTTTTTCCGAATCGATTGAAATGAAAATTTGAAACAAAAATGCACTTGTAGTCGCAAAATCCCATACCTGATTCGATACATTTAAGTCTTGAGTTCTCGCGATCAAATGTTTCTGAAAGTACAGACTGACAGACGGTCCATCCCTTGTTGGATTGTCCTTGGTTCATAATTATATGGATGTCTACAGTATAGATCTGTGTGCCAAATTTTATTCATGTAACTCTCTTCGTTTTGTAGTTATCGTTCTAAATGATTTTCGAACGACCGGACATACAGATTTAACTCAAATTTTGAAAGAAATCTACAAATTTGATGCAAAGATAGTATACCAGATTTCATCCATCTAGCTAAAAGCATTTTTCAGTTATCTTTGTCATAGACAGACGGACAGACATTTCCCAAAAATGTGTTTTCTGAACTCAGGGAGATCAAAAACGTAGAAGTTTGTCACAATTTCGAGTTTATCATTTATAGGAGAAAGTGAAAAATCCATAGTTGAGGCGACAAGACATAGGAAAACATCGACCTTTAGGAAAGCGACTTATAATAACAATTAAAAAAAAAAAGATAGAGAGAAAGATACTCACAATGAGAAGTATCATCTTAATTCATATTTCTTGTGTTTCTCTGATTTGATTGCAATTGCCACTGCATTTTGCGCGTATTGAATCACGGAATTTAGGAATGATGATTACGTAAATCAAAGGAAAATTCGAGTTTGGAATTAATATCAATAATGAAAGAAAGCGATATTTTGTTTACTCAAAGCGATAGCATTTACAAAAATATACAATAAAAAGATTTGATGGAACAATAAGATTAGTTTAAACTGCATCCTATCAACAAAAAGCATTGACATAAAATTTAGTTAAAAATCAATTTTTAACACTTTATTAAGATAAAAGAAATCGCACGTAAATAAAATCACTGAAAGCTAAACTTATAAATTTAAAAGCGGTAGAAAAATTATTTTTGTGTGACATTATATTCTTAAGTTAGCTAAGAAAAGTCTTAAAATTTCGGTTAATTTTAAATGAAGTAAAATTTTGAAAGCCATTACTTCGCAAGCACTAAAAATCCAAGAAAAAGAAAAAAATTTCGAGATTTATTAGCTCAAGATTCAATTGTCTAGTAGTAGAATGTTTCGAACGATTTGAATCTCATGCTATTTAATGGCAAAAACTACTAATTTTCTATCTGAAATACACACAATTTAAAAATTTATGAAATAGTTAATCAGCATACTGAATAACAAACTTCACTTACATTTACGACACTCTAAATATACGAACAAAAAGCAAATCATTTTAAAAGACAAATAGCAAAAATTCAGCAAACGTCACCACATTATTTCGTTTCTAGCAAGTAAATAAACAAAAAAAGGTGGGAAAAAGGAGAGGATATCATTGGCCAAGAGCATTAGTTAACGTCACAGCGGTTCTGTGCCACGCAGCTTGGAAAATAAATCTTCGGCAGCAATGAAGGAAACTACTCTAGGACTTGAGCAAAGAAAAGGAAGGATTGAAGAAAAGGAGAAAATGGCGAGGAATAAATCCAGCGAAATTGCCTCCTTTTGGCGGGAAAAAAGTACGGTCGAACGATTTGTCTTGGTGCTCATACAAGGGAAGGCTTCCTTTTTTCTTGGAAATATTTTTACGTGACCAAATCGTAAGGGGATACCACCGACTTTGCAGTTTTGCTAAGCTCCTCTTTTCATATTTTGGTTTGCTTTAACGTCTCCTTTCGATATTTCTCGCTTTATCTCTCGGCCAGGAGATTTATTCTAATGGTTTTCCAAAGTTCTCGGATCATTTTTACAGCTTTAGTCTGCAGTTGATCGGGAAGGTGGTTTTCGGAGATATTTCTGGCACGTACAAGTGCGCAAACACTCGCGCACCTATATATGAGCCATACTCAACTATTATAAGGAAAAGGGATTTTTATTAATACTGAAAGTGAATTGATTTGTACAAAATACGGAGTCAGTTATATCAAATTTCGGAATAAAACAGTCTTGAAAAGAGCTTTAATTCCTCTCTTAAGGTTAATATTTGATAGTAAATGACCTGGTTCTCGAGTATAATCCGTTCAAAAACAATGTCCTTTATCCCAATTGTTCAGAACAAAGATTGAATTAAGAGATCGCAGTTATATTTTGTTATACAGTTCACTTGTACTTGTATAACAAAGTTATCGGATCATTTAGCAGGAACCAGGCAGATAAATTTTCTTTTTAGCAAGGTATGTGACTAGTTTAGAGGTGAAATTTTTGAAAAACTTTAGGCAACTTTTATATTTTTGAATATTTGCAAAAAAAAAAGGGGGGGGGGGGGTAAAAAAAATAAAAAAAAAAAAATTTTTTAAGGGCAAAATATATAAAAAAATTGGGGGGAAAAATCTTGGGGGGGGGGGGCTAAAAAGAGGTATAAAGCAAAAATCTTCTAGTTTAAAGGTTTATCAAATGATTTGCTTAAAATTTTACAGATAGCTTAAGAAATATATTGTCAAGTTCCTAAACTAAAAAATAAGTTATTTCAATCTATTCTTTAAATATTGGCCTTCGACTGAAAAATAACATTAAATTTTCAATTTTTTTCACATTATGGAGCACTAAAACAACCATAAAATATTTTTAAATGAATAGATTACTTATTCTCTACTTCAGAAACTGCAGAACATATTGAGAAATTATTATACCAAATTTGAACAAAAAATATGCATTAGATTCTGATTAATAAAGTTTTCGTAAGAAAATTGAAATATTCTATATTTGAGAAAATAGCATTTAAAGATGTAAAACACCATTAAAACGTATGCAATTGCAAGTATAAAAATCAGCATCACTTCCCAAAAAGTAGGTCTGGAAACAAAATGGTAATGGTTTTATGAAGAAACCTATTCAAACATTAAGAATATTATTTTTTTTTTAAATCGACTTTTTAACGTAGTTGATAGAATTGACGAATCGGTGTAAAAATCACATATCAAATTCTATCTCTGAAGCTCTAAACGTTGCCATGCTCCTAAAAACATAGACACAGCTCCAAAATGTATTTTCGTTTTCAGAGAGATTTGAAAAGTGGAGATTTATCATAATCTCGACTTCCATTTTTTTTTTTTTTTTAACGATTACAATAATTTTTCTTCATATATTTCATAAACGAAACAGGAAATATGTAAAGGGTGTCCCAAAATTAACGCAAAATGTGAATTTTGCATCATTTGTGCAGTAAAGTGTTGGTAACCGTATTAAAAAAACATTTGACAGCTGACAGTTTAGGGTTAGTAAAAATTGAATATTACACGCTAGGACAACGTGTTTTCATTGATAAACAATATTCAAAGTCTGGCGGTCTGTTAACGTGTTAAAACAAAATTTGGATTAAATAAAAAATAAATTTTTTAAAAATTTTTTATACATTTACTGAATCGTAAAATGCACATGGTAGGTTTATGTATGGAATAACACATAGAGCAAATGGACTCCATGATTTTGCTGGCACATACACACTCTTTTGTCGAAATCTTCCCTGACCATTTAGTATAAATGTAGTTGAATTTCTTTGATGCAGCGTTGTATTTCCTTCTTCAATGCACGAGTGCTAGTGTGGCTTGTTGGCATAGATTTTTGACTTCGAACAACCCCATTAAAAGAAATCCAATGGAGTTAAATGACGCGATCTAGGGGGTCAATTCCCAAATTTTCGAACTGTGGCCGCCAGACTTTCATTATTTTTTAACCACTTACTATTCAACAATAAAAACACGTTGTTCTATCGTGTAACGCTCCATTTTTACTGACCCTAAACTATCGATTGTCAAATGATTTTTTAATAGCGTTGCCAACAATTTACTGCACCAATGGTGGCAAATTCAAAATATTGTGTTAATTCTGCGACATTATATATATATAAATGTAGTGACGAACGCCTGATGACGAGCGCCATCTGCTGGCCAACAGGTGTTGATGCTTGTTAGACGGAGTGCAGACGAGAGGAGATGGGTCTGAACGAAAGTCAGGACGTGTGAGACGAGACGGGTCTCTGAACGAAAGACGCGACGTAACATGTGAATTAATCCTGCGACGTATTCAACGAAATCTATTTAATGTTCATTTCTTTTATGTTAATGTAATTGTTCGTCCTAAATGTAATTAAATGTGCGTGATTCTAAATAGTAGTGATTCCTGAGTCCTACAAATATATATATATATAAATTCTCACATCTTCTGTAAAATTCCGATCTATTGGTAGTTAGACATGTTAGTAATAACAAAGAAAAGACAAAAAAGTTACCAAGCTGTCCCAACACTGATGCACAGAAGCTACAGTTCTTGACGGTTATGGATCATTGGTTTCTAAGAAGTACTAATAATATAAAAATAATGTTATGAGAATGCCGTGATAATTATAGTTTTGAACGTGAGTTTACATAAAGGAAATTGTTCACACTTCAATAATTTTATTTGACTGGCGAAATTCAACAAAGTCAAATAAAGGGGTCGTGTGAATTCTTAATGAAACATTTTTTTTTTCAATTTTTTGTATAAGTAATATACAAAGAAAAAAAATTGCAAACTTCAAAAAATTCGAACTCGAGGTTTTTACGAATTTTTACGCTTTACATGTCTTGATTCCGAAAAAAAGCAATTTTGAAATTATGAATGTTTATCCGTGAATAGAATAATTCAAAATGGCTTTAAGTAGACGGTTTAAATTTAGTATATAATTTTTATACTAAATTTGTAGATTTCTGTCGAATTTTAGACGAAATCCATTCAGAAGACGTTATAGCGATCGTTCTAATTCTCTCAGAGAGAGCGCGCCAAAGTGTGACGTGTGTTTTGTCTTTGTTAATCATCCAATCGCATTACGTCGCAGCATGACTCAGCTTTTCCTCCTCACAGAGAGCGGGGAGAATATATCCAGAGTAGCTCCCGGCGACAAGGCGCGATGTTATTGGTTGTAAAATAAACTTATATTTTTGATAATTAATGTAGAGTGTTTGCTTCCAAACCCTTATATAAAATCAGATTATGATAAATAGTATTTGTAGATTAATCAATCCTCTTCAAAGTCTATTTGTTCGATTTTCCATGTACAAATGAACACAATAACTACTAAAATTCAAAGCTGGATACATAAAAATTTGATATACAGGTTTAAAAATGTCGTAGGCCGGATAGCCTGGTTGGTAGAGCGTTGGATTCGCGTCCCTTAGGTTGCGAGTTCGAACCCCGCCGGCCGAAGATTCCCCGCGTACTTGGTGACTGCCGCGCGTATAAATCTGTCGTGGTCACAAAGTCCTCCATATCGAGAGTAATACCACTGGGGGCACTGGATCAGGGCTGATCGTTCTCTGATTCAGGTCTAAATTACGATCTGTGGTTGAGTGAATGA
This sequence comes from Argiope aurantia, assembly GCA_026543865.1. NCBI lineage: Eukaryota > Metazoa > Arthropoda > Arachnida > Araneae > Araneidae > Argiope > Argiope aurantia. Next base: position 187,661 of record JAPMOR010074450.1, read on the forward strand.
AATGTGTGAATGGAGTCCACCCCGTAAAAAGGGTTGTGACGTGTGTGTAGCTAAGTCGTTCGCTTGGCCCTAGATGGCGCTACTATAGAAACAAGAGGCACTCCCACTCAGGCTTAAATCGCCGGTATTCGAACAGCGGGCTTGGTCCAACAAGAATCAACAACAGAAATGTCGATGCCTATGACATTTGGAACTAATTCCATCCAGGGGTTCGTCTCTTCGGTCTGTACTTTTGCATACATGTAAACACGATAACTTAAAAACGCACTGAACTAACTGAAATTTGATATGTGATCTTGTGGCTACAATTGCATTTTTATATCAAATCTTAATTTCAAACGGTTTGAAAAAACGTGTCCGAAATACGAATTTGATTTTCGGGACTTATAATTAACCTTATTCCTTCGATTAATCTCAAATAAAAATAAATGACCAAAGTTTGTACTCCAGAATTCACTAAAAACGATAAACTCGAGCCATAGATCTATATTTCGTAACTATTGTTTACCAATGCCAAACTATTAATACAAAGGTACCGCTTGTTTTTTTTTCTATACTATGAATTACACAATTCTCATATGCGGAAATATGAAAATACAAATTCGTGGGATTCATAGTCTTGTCCAAAGTTCACAGTTTTTTTTGAGAGGACAGAGATTTAACATCTTTATTAGAGAATATGTCGAGAAGTTTGGCGAGATCATTCTCTGTAATTTTTAGGGGGAAGAATAGTTAAAGTCAAGAAAATTGTCTGGACCTAAAGGAATTCGTCATAAAACCTAAAATAATTATTTTAACTAAATTTTTGTTTCGCTTATCACTAATGATTGCTTTCACATTATTATTATTATTTTCCAATTCTCCTGCCAGAAATGCATTGTTAAAAAAATCCGTCCTATGGGTGTAAGTTAAAGAAATCCAACACGCTCGATAATGTGTAACGACTGTTTATTCAAAGACAAACACACGAAAAATAAATACAAAAATGATAAAAGCAATTACAGAAGTCAACAACACACAGGTAAATAGTGAATCGTTACTAATGCAATATCACATTAGCGCACCGAGAGCAGTTGCAGTGCTCGCTCAACTATGTAGTTTTCTCGGGCTTATATAAGTTTTCTGATAGGGAATTGAATTTTCAAAAGAATTTCCTTATATTGAGTTCTAATAGAGATATCGTCATAATTCTTGAATTTCGAGAGCCTTCATTTTTGCCATACAAACCAATGATCCGGCGTTCATTTAAAATCTCTTCTTTACTATGAGATTAAATACGCAGGGAAACAATGCTACGCCCTGAGAGTAATGAAGCATTGCATTTCAAGACTGAGAACCTTTTTTAGTTGGGAAAGGAAGCCCAAATGATAGTGCAGGCTCCTTGGATTAAAATAATTTTATTTAGAGTAAAAAAAATCACAAACTAAAATGCATTCTAACATTTTTTTCTTAGTAATGAGATTGTTAAAGACAGTTGGAGAAAGCAAGGCCTTTACCTTCAATAGCAAAATCTTGGAACGAAAATAAATAAAATCGCAATGTGAACTTATATTTCTTTAGACTAATATATTTTTTCTGTATGTGTGCATGAGTGCGTGGCGATTGAGATTAATCCTGACACCGATTATATGGCTAATAAAGATTGATCGTAAAATCCTCCTAGATTGTAAGAAATTATCATAAAAAATTATTAGAATTTGACATATGGTTGTTTCGATACATTATAAGAATTTCACGTTAGTAAATTTGAATATGAGCATCTTTGTTAGCTCGAAGAATGCAAAATAAATAATCCAATTCTCGCCAAAGTGTTATCTAATATTTCGGCTGCTACATTAGATAGAGAATCTATAATTATAACTAAAAGTGTACCAATATCTTCAACTGGTGTTGCAAACACTCTGTCCTTTACGTCATCTTACATTTACCACAGAAAAGAACCGCAGATTCGAATTCATAAAACCGAAAAACTCGTTGAACTTTTTCCTCCGCTGGCTTCTTTTTTGATAACAATCGAATATAAAATCACTACTTCTGCATTAATTCTGAGGGATTTTTCCACATCAAACATTTTACAGTATTATATATATATAAGTTTTTTTCCCCTAATATAATCAGGGAAATGCTTTATGACTCCCTGTATCTCTTTCAAAAGTATTAGAAGTTTAGTTTAGTTTAGTTATATTAACGTCCCGTTTGAAGCAACACTAGGGCTATTTTGGGACGGACCTCGTAATTTTGAACCGCGGTCAGATGACGAGGACGACACCTGAGCTGGCACCCCCCTCTCCACACCACACCGCACCAGCTGGAGGACGTTTGGTCAGAACGGATTTAACGTGCAATAGACCCCCTTACACGACGGTTCTTCGGTGGAATCGGATCTCGAACCGGTAACCCTGCGGTTCCGAAGCCGAGACCTTACCACCAGGCCACCGCGGCCCGCCAAAAGTATTAGAAATGAACGTCTATATGTCTACATTTAGATTGGACAGAAAAGCTCCCCCCTCCCTCTTTTTTCCTTTCTTTACTTAATTCTTTTATCTCATGCTTCTAGAGACATGAACTAAAAGGAATTAGCTCGCGGTATATTTCCTAAATTTCTAAGGAAGTTCGGATAAATATTCAATCACACAAGGATCGTTTTGATTTACACCAGCGCAAGTCTGAAACTAATTTCCCGAACTTGTCGCCCTTCACAACTTTTCAAAAACTTTGAATGAACGCACTCCCAGAGACCGAACGCGCCACCAATAGGGTTTTAAATTATAGCCGATGAAAAATGTCTCAGCGATGCCATTTTACACTCGCAAAACTTCCACAATTTATCTCCTCCGGATTCCCTTTCGCACCATTTATTTTGTGCAGTGACAAATAGTCTCCCTAACTGGAACCGTAACGAAACACGACTTAATGGAAAGCCCAACGAACACAGCGGGATATCCGTTTGGAAAGCGATGGCACGTGAACAGTTCGACACTGACCCTCTGCTAAAAATAACGATAATAAAAATACGGGGCTTTCTCCATAAAAGGACTGTAGGACAGCAAACATTTCTTTCATGGACCTTCTGAAGAAAAATCGAAGCGCCACGCTGCTGTCTTCGCGGCAAAGAACCTATCGGTTTTCCAAATGGTTGGAAGGTTTCGACATGTCGTTTATCAAAAGATAGAAATGAAAACGTTAAAAGGTGGGGGTGGGGGTCTTTTAAGGGGGCGTCTTTTTATCTGACGGTTCGGCGACAATTATTTTTCTACCGTCAATGAATGGAGGCAAGCATAAGATTTCGATAAAAAAAAAATTTTAAAAAAAAAGGCAAGAGTGCCACTGTTTCAGAGATCAGAAATTATCGTCTTTTGGAAGGAAAAGAGATAGCAAATATTTTGGTCTCTCAAAAAAGGAATTTTTTAAAAGAATATAATAAATACAAAGGCAAAACTTTTAAAACTTGCTACCATCTGTGTACTTAGAACAAAATACCCCCCAACCCTTCCTCTGAATAAAAATGAGCTCAAAACAAAAATCGCAAAGGTGTGGGCCGTAGATAGGAATGCTATCAGGAAACTGGAACTGCAATTATATTCGTTATATTTTAATATTCTTAAGATATTGAATATGATCTAATTTTATTCTCGCATTTGTTTCAATATCTAGCACTTTTGCAATTTTTATTTAGTTCTCCAAATTTTACGGTGATCGGTAAGAGAAGTCCGGTGCACCGGATTAAAAAAAAATTTTAAAAAAAAGTTTTAATCCACGAATTTTCCAGAAAACACGTAACACATGCCACAAAAACACAGCCAAAATAAATACAGAAAAAGCACTAGCAGAGAACAACAGAGCAGACAGCAAATCGCTGAATATAAAAATAACAGAGGAACGCACCTGAAGAACTTGGTCTGCGATCAACCTTCTAAAGAGAGAATTAATTCTTGTGTGAGAATATATCCAGAAGAATATACAGATTTCTGTTTCTAATTGAGATAAGGCTACAATTCTTGCATTTTCCAGAACTTCTATTTCTTTTGCCATATCGTCATGTTTTAAGAAGACGGAGGATCATCGAATCATCTATACAACATCCAATAATAATCTATCTTACTCTAAGAATTATATAGCAGGAAAGCCATATAATAGATCCGTATAGATACATATAATACATAATATATTTTCTTAAAGGAAGCAAGTGATGATTCCTTTAAGTTGTTTTCTTTATTGTCTTTTCTGGTTGTTAATGAAAGAGTTCATGCTCAGGAATCGACACAATCCATACAGGATAGCAGAAAGAGGAAAAGCATGCGGAAATATGTAGAGAGTTGGAAGACCGTTTTTTATTGTCTTTAATTGGACATTGAATTTGATTTCGATGGGTGTAGACGTGAGCAGTTATATTAAAAACCTGCACAGTGAAGAAGTTAAAATGAAGTTCGGATTCAAGTCATTACAAAATAAGTAATTTTAAGCGCGTGGTGAAATTGAAATGTGTGAATGAGTAAATAAATAATTAAATGTATAAATAAATGATTAAAGTGTGATTTTTAAAAGTGTTTCGATTTTATTATTTCCTATTCTTCAGTCTTTCTGATACATCACTATTTAACACTATTGTTATTATAATACCTTGTAATATTTTTTAAATAAAACATCTTTAATTTCAAAGAATAAGTATAGAAAATCTTTCCTTCGAATCTTGTACCTTCTTATAATATTCTTGCTTTCTAATTTAGAAATACGATTATAGAACTTTAGTCTGTAGCTACAAAAATATGTTCATCGTTCACTTTAGATACATGATATTTTTGTTTTGTTGGAAAATTCTAAAACTGTTTTTCCAAAAGCAGTTTTAAATTAATAGATTAAAGTTAGTTTTCCAAAATTTAGGCTATTAACTTAAAGCTGCTTTAACCTTTAGTTTTATTATAATAGAGATTTTAATAAAAGCGTAATTGATAATTCAGTAATATTCCAGAGCCGTTGGAAAAGCACAATCATTTTCATAATTGCAGCATATCAGGAAATAAATGAAAAGTAGTTTACAAAATTTAATCTTTACAGAAATAAAAGAATCCAGTGATGTAAAAATGTAAAAAGGAATTAAACTTTTTACTTGCATGTGATTTATTTTCATTAAGTTATCTAGTGAATTTTTTATGCCATGTTTTATCAAATTTTTTTTCGTTAATTATAATTCCATTCAAAAGAAAAACTAAACATATACATAGATAATAATCTTTAAAGAGATTTTTAGTGAATGGCGGTTTTTTAATTTACTTTTTTTCTTTTTTTACTAAATGGTTGCAATGTTCAGACCTAAAAAAATATATCTATATCTATATCTATATCTATACTTATAATAAAGCTCAATGTGTGTGTGTGTGTGTGTGTGTGTGTGTGTGTTGGCGCTCTACAGACCAGACCATTCAACCTACAGCTACCAAATTTGGCACGTGTATACCTTGGAGGCCGGGAATGTGCACCTGGGGGTTATTTTTTCGAATTTTTAACTAGAATTTTATTTATTTAAAAATTAAGCGAAATTTTGACGTGTTTCTGCTATAACTGCCGAAAATATTACCGCACAAAAAAGATTTTTACATGAAGTTAAAGATAAAAAATTTATCTTTTAAATGATACTACTGTTTTAATCTTAAAATTAAATTTCTATTTTTAATGAATTTTTAAATAAATATTTTAACTATGTTTTTCAATAATTTTTTTCGTCAAAAATAAAAATGAGGATTAAGCACGTTTCGCATTCATGAGAAAAAAATAGCTTTTTTCAAAGTGTTGCCATCACATTGATTAAAGCTCTAACTGAAAATAAATTAAATCTTTTTGGAAATGAAATCTGCAAAATTATAATTTTCGGCAAGTGTCTGTAAGAAATGAAACAAATATGAAATATTATTTTTTCTAAAAAATAAATTCAAGAAAAATTATTTTATGATCTTTTACACTCTCTATACAGGGTGTTTATTCAGTCCCGGATCCATTTTGATATTTAATGACTCATAAAATAATGAAGATGTAAACAAACTTATGGCATTTATTGATGGAATAACTCATATATTTTCCTTTTCAGGTTTGAATATTTTTACTTTTGTAAATATCGTCTGCGCGTGTTTTTAATTTCAGATAATTTCATTTTCCAGTCTAAATATCTGTACTTTTCTAAATATCGTCTGCTTATTAATTGCATTTTTCTCCCTTTTGTTTTTGGCAACTATTGAAATGTTATGTTTACTTTTGATGTGTTTGATGTAGTACTTTTGTATGTGATGTTTTATTCGAGCGGATATTAAGGAGAATGCATACACCACAAGAGAAAGCACAGATTTTATGGTGGTCATAGAGTTAATTTCCAATCAACTAAATCACTGACTTTTAAGATTCAATTTCCAATCACTTAAACTGGCTGATTTATGAAAATTTGAATATCACTATTCAATAAAAAAAAGATAATTTTAGATTTTCCATCGATCGCTTCAAAGAAAATACGCCAATCAGCGCGCAGGTTTATTAAGATTAATTGGCCTAAGATTATGAAAATGTTGAGTTTTTCAACATGTTGAACATTTAAAACTTCATAAATAAGTCTTAGTTGATCGTAGAAAATAGAAACATTCATTCATTTATTTAAAATTTGGTGTGTCCAGAATATTTCTCAGAATATGATACCTTACTGCATTAAATTTAGACTTCATAATTTTTGAAATATATTTATAGGCCGGAACAAAATATTATTATTGATTTCATTTGAATCCTTTTGAAAGCAAAACTAAAAACTAAATTTTATGCTGAATCTCAGAAATTTTTGTTGAATTATTGTTTGAGATATTACATAAATGATGAAAAATATTTTGTAGTTAACATAATACTTAAATACCGAGCGATTCTGTTTGCAATACTCACATTCAATAATAATAATAATTAATAAATAACAATAAAGATGATAAATAAAATAAAACGCTTGGTTTTATTAAAAAATATCTTTATATTAATTGCAATTTCATCATTTCCACTTTAAATTAAAGTTGAAGTTTTGCCGAAAATGACAACAAATTAACAAAATATATATAGTAAATTGAACTAAACGACCTAAACAGTATAAGTTTGGTATGGCTATCAAAATTTGAAGATTAAAAATGTTTTGTTTGAGAATCCTTTAAGAGACCAGTTACTTAAAATATTTAATTGAAAATTGTAGCGAGCGGTAATACTGGTGAACCGGCTGGTCGCCAAAGGCGGCTAGTATATAATATAGCGAGAGCATGCAGAGAAAAAGATTATCGCCTTAAAAAAAACAACTAGTGACAACTTTTTTTCTCTAATTAAGGGAGGAAAAAAGCTGCTGCAATTTTCTCATTTAATAGTCTAAGTTTGTTAATGCAAATTTAAAATTAATTGTATTTGGTTATGAAAGAGGCGATCTTATGATATTATTAGAAAATAGCTGTCTTGTTTCTGCTTCTAGCTCAACGAGCTATTTAATGAAGACATTCATAAGAAGTTTTAAAACAAATATTGCAATTTTTCTGCAGAATTTTCTATAATAACAATGAATATATTATAATCAAACTTTCGTTAGCCATAAATACGCTACGCATAGAGTACAGAACTAAGAACTAAAAACGGCACACTAGACAAAAAACTGGCGAAGAATTTTACCATAAGAATTATTCAAAGCAAAATATTCTCTTTTTTACTCCCAACTATTAAAGATTAAATTGTTAAAGAAATTCAAATATTAACGACGAAATTCTGTTCAAAAAGTTTTACGGTATTATTGAATTTTCAAAACATTTGCACTATATCTTCAATTTATCCTCAATACCCCTAATTAAATTCTGCATACCTTTTCACCGGCATTTTTAATTCTATTCTTAAATTTACATGCAACGTTAAACTCCCGATACCCCCACTTGAATACAAACAAGAGATTAAAATATGATTTTGATAATGTAAAAATAAATTAAATAAATAAAAAGGTTCCTGAATGTTTCCAGATGCATTAAAGAGGCTAAAAACGCCATAAAAATTTACATTTCACTAAATATAAATTTCTTAAAAATCAAAGCCAATATTCAATTATTTCAGCGTCGCCTATTTCCACGGATAGTATCCAAACCTGGAAAATACACAAAGCAACTGCATTTTAAAGGGGCTGAACTGCATAAAATAGATACACGATATCTATCCGAACGCATAACCATGTAATTTACGAACTTACTCCTCTATTAAATTATTCCGAACGGTACTTAGTAGTTCGGGAGTAAACTCGTAAAATATTCCTGCGCTACCTTAAGGGTTGCCATAATTCGAATTGTAAGAATTGGCGCGTACTTGGCGAAAACAAGACGCGGCGATTTAAATTGCTTGAGAAGATGGTTGAAATCTTTCGACACTTGTGAGCACGAAAGAAATATTTTATGTATAGGAAAAGTGCTTTTCAGTATTCACCGAGAAATGTTACCTAATTTCGGATGTAGTTATTGTTAAAATAAAATGTATTATCTTTTTTATTTCGGAAAAAAAATTATTTTGTATGTAGTACAGTTAGAAGTATTGATTAATACTTTTTTTAAAAATTTGAATGAATCCGTAATTCAATGTTGCCCCAGATAACTGAATTCCTTACTAATATAATGGTATAATATGGTCAGAAATTAATTTTGGTTAATTTGATCCCTAATCCAGAAGAAGGAAAAAAAAATGTTTTCGTTTCTTGTTAAAACATTGTCTGTTTTAGTTTAAATAGGAATATACTCAATCAAATAAATGATAGATTTTTTTTAAAGTTTAGCCGCATTTATGTTTGGTTTCAAAGCAACACAAGGGTTATTTTCGGACCAAATACATGATTTTGTACAGATGAAGAACAATTTCCTATAAGGAGAAGGGCATTTTACCGTTTACCAAATCTGATAATATTATAGTTTCTCAATGTAACTGGGTTTCGGGCCCAGAACCCTTAGGTCTTGAAGCTAAGATTTTATTAGAGAACCACAACTGCCTGTTTAAAAAACTTTGAAAATGTTAGATATGAACTGTAATGCTTATATTGAAATTCAAAAGTATCATATCAAAAACTTTGCCATATAATTTCTTTTCCTCTTTTTAATAGTCTCCTTTGGCGACCAATTGACTCCCCGATCTTTTTTGACTATATTTAATTCAAGTTAAATCGCCTAAATATATTTTCATGCCTATGATTCTGCCAAACTGTTAGGCATTAAAATCATATTATTTCAATAGATATGCGTATGCTCTATTCATTGAGAGCATAAACCATTCTAACAATCTCAGTACTATAGCTATATTAAAAACATAAAGGTTCGCGGTCAACCATGTTTTTCTTCTAACTTCACCTTGATATTTTAACCACTTTTTTATTCGCCTTGTAAGCAGCATGGATAATTAACAGTTTTCTTCTTTAACTTTCAACAATGGTAGAAAAACCAAGGGATTCACTATCACATGAAACAATGAAAAGGGTTTGAATTTCAGGACAGCAATGCAATCTATTGTTGAAAATCAAACAAAAAAAAATTCTTAAAAAATTGCCAAATTCCAAAAAAAAATTTCCAGGACTTTTTAAAAACCATTAAAAAGATAAATTTTTAAATTTCAGTATGATGCAAAAATCCTTTTTGTGCTGCAATACTTTTTTTAAATTGTGGTGGAAAAACATCAAAATTCCGATTCATTTTTAATTAATCAAAATTCTAATAACAATTTCAAAAAAAAAAATCTCTCTGTGTGTACGTATTCCCGACCAAAGTTTATATGTGCCAAGGTTGGTAGTTTTAGATCCCGTGGTCTGAGCTGAAGAGCGCTAACACAAACATTCATCTCTATTATTAGTACAGATTAATTTTTTTAAAAATGTTTTCAGCGTATTTAAGCGTATTTATTGTTGAAGTGAAACTCTCACTGTGTGTATTACTGCTACTAACATTTCATCCTGGCTATCTTCCCAAAATTCAAAACATAATATGAAGATTCATCTAATTTTTTCATTCTGAGTAGGTTTCCTTCTAAGGTACGTTTTTAATAATTTTTATTTTGATATTTTGTCAAACCTAAAATTTAAGTTCAGAATCGAGCAATGGTGGAAAACGTTTCCAATTTCCAAGTGCCCTTTGCCTATTTTTTAAGCTTATAAAAATACTCCGTTAAGTGCATTATTAAAATATTCACTTTATTGCGTGAACATAAAATTGTTTAAGAAAGAATTCAGTGGCAAATTAACTGATATTATGAACTGTGCCTACAACTATCTTTGTATTTTATTATTAAAAGATAATAATATAGTTAACGATATTCAATATGAATACAAACCGAGAGCATTAATAACGCAATTTTTTTTTTAAATGTTATTTCTTTTCCAGCAAATAATTTCATTTTTTTCTGCCTCTAAATATGATTATTTTGTTTTAATATCTTGCATTGATCTTTTTTAATTTCCTCTAAGTATTAAAAAGAAACTAGAAGCCAATTTTTAAATGAATAACTAATAAAATAATGTTTCAACGTTTAGTTAAAACTGAAAATAATAAAGTAGAAACTGTTAACAAACTGATGATAAGAAATATTTCAAAATCTAAATGTATACTTCTAGTTACGATTAAAGTTTTCCTTTAATGAAAATTGAAGAAATGTAAGCATAAGTTTTGAATAGCCGTGAAAACTAATAAAATTTTCATAAGATAGATCTTCAGTTTTTTTAACGATATTTCTTTATAATACTTTTTTTTAAACTCAAATAAAGAAACGAATGAATTATTTTGTCGTCCTTTCAAAGAAAGAAAGGAAAAAGTCCAATCAGTCTTTTGTATTCATAAGCGAGACCCGATATTCTTTTTATTCCCAGTTTCTAGTCTTAAAGATTCATTTCATGTAATAATAGAAAAACTCTGTCATTTAATTAAAATAATCTTTTTAGAGTGAAGGAAGGAGGGGGAAATTGATGCATTATTCTAAAACGTAATTAAATTTGTGAGGGAGATATTAGACTTAACTTTTTTTTCAGATCAAGTTCTTTTTTTTTTTAACGTTTCTTTCTTTTATTTTTTTTTTTATTGCAAACGAACTCAATTTTATAAAATCGTTGTTTTCAGTACAGAGAAGAGAATGAGTGAAATTATCATTATTTCAAAGAAAAATGGAGGAAGGGAATGAAAAGGAGGAGTGTTGACTACAGAAATATTCTCAACAGCTTTTTTACAGAGGGTGTTTACACATTTTTAGAACGATTTCGGGCCGTTTAATTAATGTTTAAAATGCAAAGACTATATATATTTTTTTATATATTCAATCTGATAGCATTTTTTAAAGACTACTAAACTCCATTTTTATGATAGAAGGAATTTTCATCAAATTTTCAAGAATATTAATTTCCATTTCTCTTTTATTACTTTCCAGAGACAAGTAATAAGGCGAACAGATAGAAGAATACAATAATCCATAGGTGACATATCAGGGGAATATGCTGAAAGATTTGCTGATATATTTGCAATACCCGGATCAGTCTTCATTTTTTCAAGAAATGCAATGGTATTTTTTGAAGTATGACTTGTAGCTTTATCTTGATGAAGTTTTACTCTTTGAAACTCATTTGGATAAAGAAGTGAAATTTCTTCTCTAAAAATAGAACTTAAAAATTTCCACTTGATAATATATATATTAAAATCTAATTTAAATCTTCATTAATTTTCCAATTTTTATCAATTTAATTTATATTAACTTCTTTCTAAAATGTTATCTTATTATATAATTCAATTTCTACTTTTTATTTAATTAGTCCTACACACATTCTATAAAACTGCAAGTCTCAGTATTTTCCCACGCTCCGAATGAAGGAGTTCTTTTAAAGATACCTATATTTTCCTAACCTAAACCAGGATCAAGCGAATATCACCTCAATATTAAACTAATGCAACTTCAAAATAGGATATTAATATAATTAAACTAAGATAACTTTGCACCTAATAACCTAAACTAGATAAAACACCTAGCGTGATCAATATATATAAAATTATAACATGAATTTTCCGGTTGTCAAAAGTAATCCAAACAATTAAATAGATTTTCTTTAAATTTCGTTAAGTTATACTACGAATGATACGGGTGGTTTTAATGACAGTTTCGGGGCATCCAATTAAATAGTTAATTTTTTATTAAAACAATGTTACATATATGCATGTGTAGTATTTATTGTTCTAACAAGCAGCATGGCGACATGATAGATTTGTTTGGAAAATAAATTTTACAGAAACCAAAACTTGAAAAAGATAGATATTTAAAATAGATTTATTTTACCTTATTGATATTCAAAAATGCTTCCAGATTATTCGTTAAAATTATTTTGAGATGTAAATCTGATATTTAAAATTGTTATATGGTATTGTTGTTATATGATATTTTGATATTTAAAAAACTGATTCAAACCCTGATTGTTAAAACCATTACTTTTATATTTCGAATAGGAAATAAATTCTATTTAAGTTGCTACTTACAATGTCTAATCAAATTTTGCATAATTTCTTTTTTTTTAATCGTAACTTTAAAATAATAAATCAATTTTACATTTTAAAAAAATGGTTTTAAAAATTAGTCTGCAATTCTTCGAAAAACTACAAAAAAACTACTAATAATAAATAAATAAAATTCTTTGAGGTAACATATTTTCACGTTTTAGTTAAAATAAAGTTGCAGACAACGCAAAAGTTTTATACATCGTAATATTTTCTATAAAAGATTCTTTTTACAAACATATGTCCACGCTGCATTATTCATAGGTGATAATTTCAGTTAGAAATATCTATCATGCTGCAAATATTTCAAATTTTGCACAGAAATACTGACTAATAAGAAAAATTTTAATGATAATACTAAGACAATTAAACTATTTTTATTACAAAATATACTTCATGAACAGAAAAGATTATTTTATTTTTAATGCTATTGTTTGTACTCAATGAAAATATTAAAAAGTCTTTTATATCGAATAATTCTTTGAAAAAATATTAGAATTGTTAAAATTTTAAAAATCGTCTGGCACAAATGATATTCTTTTTCTAATTAAAAATAAAATGGCACGCGATAAGAGAATTTTGTATAATATAATAATTCATACAAAATAATTTTTTTATATTAAAAATATCACATATATTTTTGAAAAATGCTTTTATTTATGACGCGTTGGCAAATTCGTTCAGTACCAATATTAATAAAATAATTTCTTTGCGAGCCGTGCTTATCAGCTAGTTTTGAAGGAAATAAGCAGATTGAGAATGGAATATAATTTTGGACATAGCGTGTTGAGATGATAGAAGACAATGGTGAAGTGATTGCTGATGAAGTTAATTTTGTAATTTTTTGGACATACTTAAAACATACAATTTTCATCGTTAAAGGCAAAATAAACCACGATACATGAGATATTATTCCTACTGCAGAGATTCTTCTTAATTTTTGGACTGGCATGGTATACGACTAAGAATACAATCGGTTGAATGGCCGTACATACGATATCCGTCTCCAGGATATTGTTACAAACCTGCAATTCGGCTTCCCAGCATAGATTGTTCCACTATCAGAAAGAAAGTTTTACAGTCATCTGAATGGGACGGAGTCCAGGTGTGCTGGCGACGAATTTGGCGACTTTGGCGCCAAAATAGATTATACCCGAAACTTCGAGAATTTTCCCGATCCGTCCAGTAAGAACCGAGATACGCCTCGAACGTTCCTGATTGGTTGAGAGGCTTCTAGCCCCGCCTCCCGAAACCTATAAAAGGAAGCAGCCGCAGCTGCCAGAGGAAGGGAGAAGGCAGTAGGAGTCGAGAGTCGGAGAAGTCGAAGACAGAGTGGACGGAGTCGTCGAAGTAGTAGTCGAGAGTCGTAGTCGGAAGCGACGGAGTCAAGCTCGTGCTGAACTGAGCTGTGCGCTACTGTCTGCAGTGGATTCTGGTTGAATGCTACACGTCTCGGCTGAAGATAGTCGTCTCTGTGCTGTATATAGCTGTCGCTTTTGTGCTGTCCTGTGTGTCTTCGTGTAAATAAACGTCGTTGTTTTTATTCTACTTCTGCCTACCGATTGAGCGTTCTCCACACCATATAACTTCCACTATCCAAACGAACCCCGGTAAAGAAATTTCGTAACAATATTATGTTCGCTTAACACATAAAATTTGTGAGCTCCACTTTCGTATAGCAATGCTGTTTACAATTCTAAACGAGACGGAAGATTTACAATGGCGCTCTCCGCCACCTGAACACCTCATTTCCGCACATGCATTATATAATAAAACTTGCTTATTTCGCTCTTCTCTACACGGTCAGTAAATTTGCGCTTGATATTTCAGAATTATTTTATACAATCTAATTCAACACAACTGTCCTTTGTGAAAGGAAAATGGCTGCTATGCAACATGATATTAGGAAATTGTTTGGAAAATTTATTTAAGTGCTAGCGCGCATTAAACCTTCTAAGCCTAGTGCCACTTCAAAAGATTAAAAATTGTCCAACGTAATTTAAAATTTAGCACGAATTCTGAAAAATGAAAAATATTTATTTCTTTTTTAACAATGAAGTGCAATATTTACAAGGAAAAAAAAATGTAATCAATATCAAAGTTTAAAAAAATCAATAAACTTCATCAAAAAGAATTCATCAAAATAAATAAATAAATAAAAAGATTTCTATGCTTTTCGATTTTAAGACTCCTCTGCTGAAATAATAATCAACCTGGGGAATATCCCTTTCCACAGGATGGAATAGGAACAAAATGCAGAAAGATGATTCTTAATACTGCATAACTGAAATTAGAATTTAGATGCAGATTATTCATGCAAAAATAAAATTGGATACAAGATACTGAATAAATTTAGCGAAGTACCTATTGTTGAAATAGGAAAATATTTTATATCCGTATTTTAATTAAAATGACATTAATAAACAATATATGTATACATAATCATTTCGAAAATTACGAAAGTCATTGAGAAAATAATAAAAATTAAGATCAATTATTGGAAACAGAAGACAAACAAAATAATATATATAAAAAAATTAACTAGGTAAAATGTTTAAAAGTCGAGAATAGGGAATTGATATTATTGTCATGATACTGTTGTTTGTTATCTAACATACATAGTTAGATTTAAAAACTTAATGCAATGACAAATTTAAAATAAACTCATCAGCTAATTCATACCATGATTTTTTTTGTTTTATTCAATATTTAATCAACAATAAAAAATTAAATGTACCGTGTAAATATGTAATAATATTGATTTGCAAGCCATTAGCTTACATGGCGGCTAAAATATAAATTAATACATCCAGGTGTTTTCCAAACCATGCGTGTAAAAACGTAATAATCAAACAATATCTTTATTCTTCTCTATTCCTGAAATTGTACCACCTGCAACTAATTATATACAAATTCGGTTTCTAATACAATAGTCCTCAATAAATTGCACTTTGTCAAAGTCTGATTTGGAGTATCGTTCACGCGATTGATAAAAAAAATAATAATACAGTCAGCTTGTATTTTGTCAATGCGCGCATATACAGAAAAAATAATACTATTGCTTTTATACGTAAATACAGTATGAACAAATACAGGTGAGATGCATTAAAGAAACAACAACATCTGTTCGTAGAGAGCAAAGTACAAATAGAAAAAGTATAAGTTTTTTCCCTAGCAAATTACCAAACGATAGGTTCAGTTCTAACAATCATCAAGTGTGGAACAAAAATAAAAATAAATAAATAAATAAAAAGAAAAGCTGTCTTAATGACTAAATTATGTTATACGTCAGCGATCTAGGGGTGCGAGAGTAACGACCGCTGTTGCAGACGATAATCAAACGAGCCAAACGATAATAATAATAAAATAAAAAATGGCACTAATTTTGTTTTTCTTATTTTGCTTCCAATTTATGAAACAATAGTTTTGCGTAAAAAAAATATGGGGCACATACTTGCCAAGCCTTCGCAATCTATTAATCGATTAATCGTAAGAACTAAATAGATTTACTAAACGAAAAAATAAAAACTCTCTAGGGCTATATTTATTAAATGATTCAGGTCTTTAACCTTAGTAATTTATTGACTAGAAAAAAGAATATTAAAGTAGAGAATTGTTTCTGATAACACATGACACAATAAATAAAATAACAGAGGTATTTATATTCGTAACTGCAACCGAGTTATCAGAATAGAATAACTATAAAAGAATAAATGTATCATATTTAGAATTTGAGACATGTTAATTAAATTTGCTATAAGAATTCAAAAAGAAATAAATATTAAATATATTTAATATTTATTTAAATATATTTAATAAACATGAAATAAATATTAAATATATATTTGTCTAATTCAATTAAAGAAATAATTGAATTAGACAAAATCTATCTAGAAGCTCGGGATAGTGCTTTGTAATGCACTGAAATTAATTAATTAAAATTAATAAAGCTAAGAGATTAATATTTATATACCGAATTTTTCCCGCCTGTTCACGAGTTTACAACATTTCTATTGATATTGTTTATAGATGAATTAAAATGCTATAATCAGTGCCATATTAATTTGATTGTCTTCGAAAATCTAAGCCATATTTCATTGTAACCATATTCTATTCAGCCAGATGTAATAGCGTTAGTGAAATCATATATATTCTTTTCTAATTCCGTACAAACATGCATTTTCCCCCATTATTCACTGATATCATATTGAGCATTCAATGTCGACTATTGAGCATTCAATGTTTTAAGTAATATGATTGCACAATCTCAATTAAATTCCGAACTTTAGCATGATAAAAGTTTTAATTTTCCTTTCATATTTAAATTATTAGTTTATCATGGGAAATATTTTAATTTTCATAATGCATTGTATTTTCTGTAATAGTTTATAAATGTAGGACAGAGCATTAAAATTTGGTGTATTGAAGATAATTAATTTTCTCCGATTTTAAGTCAGGTTTATTGTTGACAATTAAACTATAAGTAGTATAATCTATTAACTATTTCGTAAATGTCTGGATGTTTTGATTATCATTTAATTACAAAAAATGCCAAGAATAAATTATATAAATGTATTATATTTCTTAATAAAAATCGGAACAGCTGTTACGATTTTAAAACAACAAACAATATTTTTATTCTCTCAGTTGCTAAGCCTACAAAGAATCAAGGGAACTGAAATTGAAACTTTACAAGAAGCTGTTGTTGAAACAAGTAAATATATGTAATACATTTAATCAATTCCAGTTCTTAAAATTATTTATTTGATAGTGAATTCAAATTTCACTTTAAGTGAAGTGTATTCAAATTCAATGATATAAATGTATCCAAATTCACTTAAAGTTAATTCGAATTTTACTTTAAATTCTGAATTACATTACATGGAGTTCTGGTTTTCCCATATTTCTTAGGGTCCCATTTCTGCAACTTTAAATACTCAAAATTACGAGGTTAAAGCAAATGCTTACTAAATTAAATAGATTTCGGTAAAATCTCCTGCAGATGGTATCGCTGTATTGAATATCTCGCTAAAGTTACAGCAATTGTTTTAAGTAAAAATACAATATGCTAAAATTAACCTTTTGTTTATCATAAACAAGAATAAAATGGTAAGTTAAAGATAATCCACCGCTGCTTAGTACTACTCACTTTCGATGACCAGCTGTTCACTAGCTGTATTAAAAATATTAATTCAGCTATGCCATTTAAAACTGGTGAACTATATCTTATCACAATAGGAAATCACAAATCAAACACCAAGTTTCATATACTTATGTCACTGCACTTTTAAGTACAGACCGAAAAACGGTGAACCCCTTCACGGATTCGATTTTAAATTTCACACGTGAGATGGTAAGTCAGTATACCAAATCTTATCTTTTTAATTCTCTTCGTTTTATGATTATCGTGCTAACTAATATTGAGACAGCCCTACAGACAGACTTCTCTGAATAGATTTCTTTCAAAATTAGATAGACATCTACAAATTATGAGAAGAACATGCACCACATTTCATCCATCTAGCTGAAAGTGTTTTAGTTATCGTGTTCTCAGACAGTCGGACATAATTAGGACTCGTACAGACATTTTCGGATGAGGCTCAAAATTTGATACAACACTGTAGATGCTAATCTGTATACCGAATTTTATCCATTTATTTCTGTTTGTTTTGTCAACTTATATTAAAACAATTCGGACAGACAGACGTCCTGCGAACGGAATTTGTTCGAAATTTGAGAGAAATCTACGAATTCGGCATAAAGACAACGATATACCTGATTTCATCCGAATAGCTGAAAACTTTTTTTGTGTGTTATCTTTGTTACAGACAGACGGACATTTTCCAAAAATGTGTTTTTCCGGACTCATGGATTCGATTTTAAATTTCACACGTGAGATGGTAAGTCAGTATACCAAATCTTATCTTTCTAATTCTCTTCGTTTTATGGTTATTGTGTTAACTCATATACGGACAGCCGGACAGACAGACTCCGGACGGTCAAAAGTCGAAATCAATCAAAATCTCGAATTCGAATTCTTTGATGACTACAATACTTTTATCCTTGTAAATTCGTCTGCGTGAAAAAGATAAAATAAGTAAAAAAAAAAAAATGTTCTTCATTACAGCACTACACAACTAACAGGCCATCAGATACCCACTGAATTATCTGCTCCATTATCATCGCAAAACAAACAGTCCGGTCACGGTGGAGAACCACTCAAATTCCAGTCACAAGCGGATAAACAAGTCTACATGTTCCATATCTCATCAATCGGTACTGCGGGGAGCTTTTAAGGGTAGACAATCGTAGGATAAAGTTGATATGTTTAATCGAAGCTCTCTGGTGCGAATCAATAGCAGAAAAGGTGGCGTTTTTTCGGTGGCGGTGGCCCTATTTGGAGAGACTTCAAAATGTGGCGCGTGCGAGCTAGGCCTGTATTTGCCCATTTCCAGTCTTAGAGGGTATTCCTCAATCGATAGAGGCGTTGAGATTTCCTCTGTGTGCATCTCTCTCCTCACACAAACTACACGCCGCGTTTAAGATAAACTCTGTTAATAAGATGAAATTCCGCTAAGCAGAAAAGACTCTCAAGGGAATAAAGTTCGTTTTGAATGGAGTTCAAGTTCTTCGCAGGAGTTTCATTGTTCTATAAGTAATTATAAAGAAGTTAGGGCTTGTATTTAATTATTTTTATCTTCTCGAAGAGAAAGAGGTAATTTTAAGAGATGGTACTATAATCGTCAGAGGTGGATTTAGGCACTTTTGTGGCACTAAGCAGTGTACATTTTGAAGCTTCTCTTTTGATAAATTGATAAAATTTAATTGCACATTTCAGCATATTTTTAACTTAATCAATATGTTAATGATTTATTTTAATAATTTCGTGAAAATCTATATATTTTTATATATTATAATATTATTATTAGGACTTGTATATGTAAGCACATAATTTTTGAGCAGTTTCGTGGCCGAAGAAAGAAAAGACACTTCGAATTCTTAAACATCGCTTTTATTCCATACCGAGTAGCGACGAAGTACATATACTGCGGGATCCTAACAGGGATTTCTTTACACGTGTCGATTTAAGTAGGGTACTTTTAAAAGAATTTGTTTCGATCAACAAATTTTTATCCCTTCACTCGGAGTGTGGGAATTTGTCGATTTCAGTAATTTTACAGAGCTTCTGTTGCATTAATTAAATAAAAAAAGGTGGAATTGGATCAGGAAATAAGAGAACATTTTAGAATGAAGTTAATATGGGTTAAATTAAGATAAAAATAAGGAAATTAATTAGTATTTAATTTATATTTAGAGATCTCATTACATTTATATTATATATATATATATATATATATATATACTGTTCTTTTCAAGTTCAACAATAGGAGGAACACATGTAAATGTGTGTTGTTACTTAAGCTTTATCTTAGTTTGATACACAGCATATTATGTCTTAATAACAAATTATGATTTAGAAAATTGCAGTTTATTCTTAGTACAATAAAAACATTTTTATTCAGTATACACCACCAATGCTTGATGAATATCGGCAATTGCCGATGTAAGTAAGAAATAACAGCACCTAGCAATTATTTCGAACATACACCAAGCGTCTATGAGAATACTGGCATTCACTGGAGGATATCGACATTTGCCAAATATTTATGTTTCATAGGTATACGTATATATTTTTTAAAAAAGAAGCTCAACACAAAGGCCAACTCAAAATTATGCAAATGTCCCGACGTCTCCTATAATTCCTGATTTCAATTTGATTTATTGAATATTTATACCAATAATGAACGTTTGATAAGCTTCACTGCGTTTGGTTTATTATATTCCTTTGTCATGTGTCTTGATTTATTTCATCCACTGATAGAAGCCTCAGCACAACAGCAAGAATGTGCAAATTGCACAAATTTTGAATACTATTTACATAGAAAGATCTTCCCTGAGAATGTACCTTTCCGTGGAGTTCATAGACGGGGATCACGATTCCATCTCCTTAACATAATTTTGCAGAGAACTGCGTTTTTTTGTGAGGGTCATGTCTGTATAATTTTAGTGAAATGGAAGTTATTTTATAGACTGAATTGGAAAGGAAGATGAGAAGGTCGTTGGTTCCAAAGATGGTTATAGATGGACATCATATCCATTCAAAAAAAAAAAAAAAAAAAACTAGCGGAAGTGATCTCCCGGGTATTTTCTCCCATATCCTCAAATAAAGGTGTTATTCCCCCACCCCCTGCAACAAAAAAGCCATGGTTAAGCCATGAATAAAACGTATGCTCAAATTTCTATTCTCAGAGTTTCACACATTATAGTTGCATGCCACGTAGTAGAATTAAACCAGCGGAAGTAGTCTTCCCTAAACTTTCTCGCATACTCTCTAATAAATTTGCGTATATGTAATATGTAGGTATGTTTGTCTATGTGTGCGTGTGTTATAACCGTTTTCACATATTATTTCATTCAAAGTTCAACACAGCTTTGCAGCTTTGGAACCAACAGCGCCGGATTAAGTTTAAAAACTGTTACTTACTCTCCCCGCCTTCTAGAAGAGGATCACAAAAAATCGCTCGAGTTAGCAAGTGTGATATAAACTATATGTTTCAAATAAAGGGGACTTTTAATGCGCCCCCCGTCCCTTCAATATCTCAAATAGCTTAGATGCTTATAAGGTCCAATTACAACAATAAGACCAAATATATAATTAAATTTCCTTTGCCTTTTTCGTTTTCTTTTTTGAGTTATACTAACGGCTCAAATGTTTTTTTCGGAAGTTAGATGGAAAATGTGGGAAATATTAAACCTTTGAGATCGATTTTCTCTCTCTCTCTCTATTTTTATAAATTTGTATGCGGGGGGGAAAAAAGAAACGCCATAAAAAATAATGTTATGCATTGTTCAGAAATAAAGTAATGAGATGTGGACAAAAAAAATTAATATAATTTATTAACCACCTGATAAATCATTAATTAAATATTATTCATTAATTAAAATGTTGTCACCCCCTCTCTAACACATTTAAAGTTGCCGACTTTGGTCTAGACCGTGAAATGCTAAGAGTTCATGTTTTTTCCAGAGTTCCGCATATGAGTATTTCCTGTATCGTAGCATAGGGAAGAAAGCCGGATATTTTTTGGATATCATTTTATCGGCCAATTCAAATTGAAATTCAACACAGAACTAGTATTTTTGTAAATTAGACAACAAATTCCATTAATTCAAAATTCAGCATGAATTTGTACTTTAAGATGGTAAAACTATGTACCAAATTTTATCCACCTAGCGTATTCTTGTTCACTTGGACATACAAATTTTCTGTGAATGGATTTCCTTCAAAATGTGATGGAAATATACAAATTTAGTGTAAATGCCACATACCAAATTTCATTAATTCAGCTCAAAACGTTTTTGAACGTTCACAGACAAGCAGGCACAATTCCAACTATGTGTTTCCTAGACTTATTGAAATCTAAAATGTGAAAATTCGTCAAAATCTTTTGTCCAAATTTCTTTGTCCATTATAATACTGTTACAAACCTGCAATTCGGCTTCCCAGCATAGTTTGTTCCATCAATAGAAAGAAAGTTTTACAGTCATCTGAATGGGACAGAGTCCAGGTGGCGCGTCGGAGGTCCCAGAGCTTGGCGACTTTGGCGCCAAAATAGATTATACCCGAAACTTCGAGAATTTTCCCGATCCGTCCAGTAGGAACCGAGATACGCCTCGAACATTCCTGATTGGTTGAGAGGCTTCCAGCCCTGCCTCCCGAGACCTATAAAAGGAAGCAGCCGCAGCTGCCAGAGGAAGGTAGATGACGGAGTAGTAGCGTGGCCGAGTGGTCGAGAGCAGCGAAGTGAGTCCGAGTTCGAGAGAAGCGAAGTCAAGTCAGTAATCCGAGTCGGAGAAGTAGAAGACAGAGTAGTCGGAAGCGACGGAGTCAAGCTCGTGCTCAACTGAGCTGTGCGCTACTGTCTGCAGTAGATTCTGGTTGTATGCTGTTGTGTGTGCTACACGTCTCGGGTGAAGATAATCGTCTTCTGTACTGTATATAGTTGTCGCTTTTGTGCTGTCCTGTGTATCTTCGTGTAAATAAACGTCGTTGTTTCTTTTTCCATTGCCGCCTGATTATTGAGCGTTCTCCACACCATATCACTTCCACTATTCAAACGAACCCCGGCAGAAAATTTCGTAACAGTACTTTTTCTTCGTATGCCAGAAAATGAAAATCTTGATCAAAACATGTTACGGACAGAATATTTCATTTCCTTAACACTTTATGCTCATTCATATATATTCTGCTATTCCTCATACTAAGAAATATAAATAACCTGTTGGATATATATATATATATATATCCAAAGAAATAAAGAATTCCATCTCATATTATCCTACTCCATTTGTTGACATACTCACAGCTAGATAAAGTAACCGCCGTATCCATACAATCTTTCATATTTTTCCTTGCCATCAAAATAGATATTCTCCCATTTATTCAATCGATGATGCGGATCTGGCAGCAGCTTCTGTGGTTCTCATGGAGAAAACCGTTTATATTTTTCATGGCCGACAACTAAACTCTTTCCACTCAATTATCTGCTGAAAACGAAGTTTTCCTAAAGCCAGTTTCAGTGATCAACAATGGGTCCGTGTTTGCCCATGAAGAACTACTTCACTTATGCTTCTTTTTTTTATTATTATCATTTTGGAGTTGAGAACTATCCATCCGTGAAGAAGTTTGCTGAGTGACCTTGCTGTGCTTTTAAATGCACTCAAACAGAAAAATTAGCTTAAACATCGAATTTGACGCCTGAGGGGGACGTCAACCTTATGAAAGAAAACACGGGATTGGATATTTTCGGGTATAATTGTTCGTGTGAACACTTAAGAGGGAGTTGAATGGGGAAAAAAAAAAAGCATTAAGTTGCTTGCGTAAAATAAATACCAACGTCACAGAACGGTTCAAATTCTTAGAAAAATAATTTCGTCTGCTGTTTGCGTTTTATCGATTTTCACTCAATACAAAATTTAGCAATTCTTAGAATTTAATGTCAAAAATAAAAGTTGAAAGTATGCTATAAGGTTATTCTTCCATTGAGTTTCAATCCAATGGCAAACAATTTTATATATATATAAAAAAAAAATTAAAATCTTACATTGGATGGTTTTTTTTTTTTTTAACCTTTCTTTCTATCTAAATTTTTTTAGACTGAATTTTTTTTAGCTATTTTATTTTTCTATTCTGAAGCAATATGAGTTGAGTTTAGAACAAATCCTCGTGATATGAACCGTAGACAGTGGGCATTTACATTTTATAAGAATGATCGTTGATTAAAATATACCAAATTTGGAACAAATATATTTTGGAAGGAATTGCAAATATATTCGCAATTGAATTGATAAAAATCTAAGCCTGATTTTAAGATTTTTTCTGCGATGGCACAAAAATATCAATGTGTGAACTAATTTTTAAAGCATTTCAAGATTTAAGGGGGGGGGGGAATCTTTTATTGATGTTTCTAATTTTGAAATTCCAATTTTATCGGTACGAAGAAATAAAAAAAAATTCACAATTTCATTAAAAAAATTAATCAGAAAGTGAGATAACGTTACAGCAAAAGACAATAAGCAATTTTGGAATACATTTGCATTTTTTATGGCATTATGATGCAATGGAACTCCACTCCATTAGGAAGATTCATCTACACAAGAAGCATGTCAAGTTGTTATAATAACACAGTTTTAATGCTTATCGCTGTTTTTATGTTTAACCACCAGGCGTGGTCACCACAAAACTTTCTCGCATAATTTTTAATAAACATGTCATGCCAAAGAACCCACTGCATGACACTGGTGTACAATGCTAACTTCTGGCGCGAATTTGTTACTTTTACTGAATCTATCGAGTCATCCTTGGCGATTTTTTTGGAGATTCATTCCTGACATGTGGTTAATAATATTAGAAAAACGAATCTGTCCTTTAGACGCGTTTTTCACAATCGATTGAAGCAAAAATTTGGCACAAAACTGCATTTGTTGTCACAAAATCTCATACCAAATTTGATATTTCGCCAGAGTATAAAATTACATTGAATATCGCGAAAAAGATTGATTTAATCTTTTAAAAACATCAATGACACCTCCTGTTGGATTAGTTTAGTTTAATTATATTAACATCCCGTTTTCAAGCAACATTAGGGCTATTTTGGGACGGACCTTGTAATTTTGAACCGCGATCATATGACGAGGATGACATCTGAGCTGGCACCCCCTCTCCAAACTTCCACACCACACCAGTGGGAAGGCATTTGGCCCCGACAGATTTAACGTGCACTAGACCTGCTTTCAGGACGGTTCTAAAGTGAAATCCGGTTTCGAACCTGAAAACCCTCCTGTTCCGAAGTCGAGACCTTACCACCAGGACACTGCGGCCCTACTTTCTGTTGGAATAGCTGGATCAGTCCTTTATTAAATATATCATGTATTCGAATCATCTTCTAAATATTTAGGTGTTTGAATGTATTTCTTCTCCCCTGTAAAATCTGTATTTGTGTTTAATAAATAAAGTTGCCTAATCATAAAATTACTTCATTGTTCAAATCTATTGTTTGACAATCCTTAAAACATATAAAACACTCGCTCAATTAAAATTAAATTTTTCTTTACCACTGGAATGTATTTTTACTACCTAGACTCATCCGATAAGTGTTAGAGAATTACTTATTACTAAATACACTCAATATTCACAGCGACCCAGTCAGTCGACAAAGGCGGCTAATCTTAAATAAACTGATAAAAATCTACTTGCATAAAATACTCGTCAAAGATTCGTTATACCCCTAAGCTGATTCGGCATCATGGAAATGCTTGTCTGCAAGCAGATTCCAGATGGTTCCTTTCTACAAGGCGCGGGGCTTCGCGCGAATCCCTAGTCTGCATGGAAAGGGCCATCTTCCGTGCGTAGCAGTGGGTGGGTGGTGAAATAATGGCCTTTCAGGAGGCAATTAGCATCCTCCCTCGAAGAAAGGGGAAGGGTGGTAGTTCGTGATTTCCCCAAAGTATCTCAGGAGGAATGCAAAACGCCTTCGAAACAGACTTGCACTGCGGAATGAAGGCAGAAGGCTGCTGGAAATGCGAATTTCGGAGGGCCGGAAGATGACTTATTTATTCTAATTGCAATTGTGGTACCGGCAATGCTACTGCTTGCTAGATCGATTCAACATTCTTCATTTGGGTAACAATAGATTATTGCACATGGTAACCGTTCTAATGAAGAATAAATTCATCCGAGCAAGATTTGTGCAGATGGTTTAAAAGCTGCAGACCGGAATTGAAGATTCTTAATTTAATTTGTCACTAGACTTTTAATTTCTCGTATATGAAGTGTATAGAGAAAACACATCTGCAACCGTTGAAAAATTCGACGAATCTCCAAGTTTCAGACCACTCCAAGCTCAAAAAATCCATTTTTACTAATGTCCGCCTGTCTGGGACAAAGAATAAGCCAAATCTAGATCTTATGCTACTAACCTTTTATACCCAAAGATAAAGTCTGTCTTACTAATTAATCTGGCTTTGTCCATCTGGTTCAGAACAAATCCACCGCTTTGTTCATTGATTAATGCTACGTTATTCATTTTTATCACTTTCTCGTATATGTAGTATAGAGAAAGTATAGCAATCGTCAAAAAATTTGAACTCGAGATTTTGGCAAATCTCTACGTTTTAGACTTCTCTGAGTTCGAAAAACACGTTTTTGGAAAATGTTCATCTGTCTGTCTGTGATAAAGATAACTTTGACCAAATTTGCAGATTTGTATTAAATTTTGAGTAAAATCCGTTCAGACGAAGTCCGTTTGTTCGAAAATAATTTAACATGATAACTGCAAAACGAAGAAAGCTGAATAGATAGGATTTGCTACATAGATTTAACATCTATAGTGTAAACACCTGTCAAACTTTGAGCAAAAAGGATAAGGGTTGACAGTCTGTCGGTCTGTACTTTCAAAATATGCAAATGCTAAAGTTCAAAAATGCAATGGCTTAAATATGTCAAATTTGGTATGGGAATTTGTGACTACAAATGCAATTTTATGTCACATTTTTGTTTCAATCCGTTGAGATAAATGCGTCTAAATCATTCGAGTTTTGGGTACTATACAGAAGTACCAAAGATAAACTGCCAAATAGCTCGCCAACACGATAGATTCAGTAATTCTAAATTCACGCCAAAAGTTAATATTTCGTAGCTATTGTACGCTAATGTCATATAATGCGTTCTCAGTCATGACAAGATTATCAGAGAATATGAGAGAAAGTTTTGAGGGGACCATTCCCGCTGATTAGAATATGAAAAACGAACTACCTATAAAAACGTTTACCTCAAAGACGTGTTGAGAAAAACGAAGTCTGTCAATCAATGTGCATAGGAACACATTAACAATAAAATATGAAGATTTAGATGGAAGACATTTGGCAACAGTCTTATCATCAGAATTACAGATTTGTATTGAAATCCTATAAAGGATTAATTGTTCGTCAGTCAGCTTATCTGAGTGTATCTGAAAATAAGAAAATTCAAAAACAACGATTTACGAATGTCACGTTTTTCAGTTATGTCGTTATGCCTTGCATCATTTTAGAAGAATTGTAAATCTGTTCCCAATATTGATTTAAACTGAACAGAAATTAAACGTGCAAAATATATGTTAATTTTTAACTGCAAATACTGTAGAAACCAGGGCAAAAAAGGGGGGGGGCTGCCTAATGTCAAACTAGTGCTTACTTAGAATCTTGCTTAAATTGAACTTAACTAGCCACGGAACAAAAGTATAGAAAACTAATACCGATAAGGAATAATAGATAATTTTAAACATCATAAAAGTCAACAATGCCAGAAGTTTAGATATTTAATTAAAAAATATCATATACAGTACATTTCCAAGTATCCGGCCTAATGTGGTGGCAAGACTGGCCGGAAAACAAAATAGCCGGATAGGTTGGAGTTCTATGAATTCATTTCTTTTTCCACCAATATCAGAAGATAAAGTTTTTATACAAAACTCGCTTAAAAAATGTATTTTCTAACTTTTTATTGAATACTAAGCCCTCCATTTATCTCAATGTGAACGCAGCCGCGGTCCAGTGAATAATAGAAGTTGCAGGTAACGTGTTGAGTTCAAATAGAAGATTCTTTACTGGTAGTTTATATATGTTTTTAAACTGCACTGCACGTTTCAAGAATTTATTAGAGAAAAAATAAGTTAAAGGATATAATCTGTTCACATTTTAACAAAAATTTTGTAATGTCCAACTTAAATGCAGGAAACATAAACAAAACTTTAACTAAATCGTAGGCCTAATTTAAAAGAGAATTGGCTCAAACTGATTTTGTTTTTCACTGATAAATGATTACACAGATATGAAAAGGTAGCCCCGAGATAAGAGTCAAAACTTACAGTCTTTTAGGTTTTGAAAAAGTCTTTAATAGATGACTTAATAGACGCCTTGCCTTTAGGCTCATTTAATTACAATAAAAGAAAACTAGTCCGGATAGTCGAGAGTGCACTGTAGAGCCCTTTTTTCTCTACACAACAGGAATTTAAATTTAAAAATTAGTATTAAAAAAAAGACTCAAATAGGCGAAAAACATACTCAATAATAAATGAGTTTATTTATAATAAATGGCTTTCTATTATATTTCTTATATTTTTCTAAATTTGCATTCGGATAGTGCAGTTAGAGTTACCTATATTCTTCCAAAATAAAAATTTTAAAATTCTACCAAAAGTCACAATTTGATAAAGATCACTCTGGAAAAAGAAAGGCACGAATCAAAGGAATGTGATTTTAAAAGCGCCATAAAGTTTTTTCCCTCCCTCGAAATCAATTTAATCATCATAAAAAAGCAAAAACGATTTACGCAATGGGAGTTTTAAGCAGGAATTCTGGGACAATTTTCCGAACAGATTAAAAAGAAAGTATAAATTAAAAATAATATATTTTTTTTTCCATCTCAACGGTTCTTTTATATGAATATTTCCCCCCTCTTTTTTAATAAAACATTTTCAAACGCAATAAAAAAATAATAAATAAATAAATGATTTAATCTAACTTTAGCTTGGCCAAACACGCATTTACTCTAATTACTATTTTCTTCCCAAACCTTAATTGAAAAGCTTTCCAAAACTAGGATTAAGTAAAAATAATTTTGGATTTTAATGGTCGCGAGCGAAATTATAATTGCTCGTTAAGAAATATATTGCCAGATTTCTCTTAAAAGATTCATAAAGATGACGCCGTTAACGAAGGGAAATTCGAAATCGTTTGTAAAAGCATTCGTAAAAAATGAATATCCTCATTTTATGCCAGTTTCAATTTTATGAGAAGATTTTCTTTACAAAAAAATTGATTGATTCATATTACAAAAATTTCTGTTTCTTTAAAAAAATATTTAAACTTTTAATTTAATAAAGTTTTGCCCCCTTGCTCTCAACAAACTCTGTGAAGATTTAGTAGAAAATGGTTTCAGATTTCAGATTTTTAATAAGAATAATCAAGAAAAATTGTAATATGTTCTCTCTCTTTTATTTATTTTTTTTTCCCAAGGAAAAGAAGCTTGGTTCTAAATACTTTCATATTTTTAAAACGCCATGGAATATTTGCAGTTTTCCAATTCGTATTTCGTTTTCAATTAACGTGCAAAAAGATCACAGAATTTTAATCGTTCTGTTTTATTATTGTATTTCCTGTTAATTAAAAATAATAAGCGATTTTAAAAACAAATAAATGAACTACGTTGATTTTTTTACGATAGTATAAAATCGTTTTATAAAACATCAATGTTAAAAAATGCAAAATGTTAACCTTCAAAAATGTTTCTTTTTCATTCATTACTTGGTTAGTTTGATAAAAGGTTTTGATAATAATTTTTACTCCCATATGAATTGTTTAAAATGAAAAGCCAAACAATCATTTAAAAAATAATGCTGGAAATATTTTTTTAAAGAAAGAAATATTAAAAAAAAAAATAGAAGAAAATAAACTTACAGTTTGATTTGCAATGCAGAATAAATAGAAAAGAAAATTGCGAAAGACAAAAGAGACATACAAAAGAAATATTGTTATGTGAATATATGCAGCAATCTTAGCTTTATTATTTTTTTTAAATAATTAATTGTACGAGAAAAAAAAGCTACAAATGAATTAAAAATTTCAAATATCTTTTGATAATCGCAATAATTTAAAAAAAAATAAAAGTTTTCCTTTCTTTATAATGAAAGAGAGATTAAGAATACCAAACGATATTCCATAAAGAAATAACGAAGCAAAAAATGAAATGAAATTTTTTTTAAAAAAATCGTTTGCTACCAAACTGAAAACTTTTCTTCTGTTTGTCTAATGTACATGTGCCAATGGAAGAATAAGAAAATGAAGAACAGAAGCATTGACACCATATGGCCCTTTCACAGAGACCGACGCTTTTCTTTTAAAAACAACGATATTTTTAAGCTTTTGAAAACGCTTTACTCTGATGTTCTTGAACTTCGTTTCGATGCAAATTACTCTCATCGATTGAGCCGTTTCTTGCTCTAGAGGACAATCGATGCAGTGCATCTGTCACGCCGTCGTCTGGTAGCTAATCCGACGAACTTCGAATCTTTTTTTAATTTTCGAAGATTTTTATTCAAAAAATAAAAATTTACGTAGAATATCATTTTTTTTTTTTTCTGAATTGTAAAGAAATTTTTTTTCTTCTTTTCTGTTCTAGAACTATTCATAATTTTATTACATTCCTAAGTAAAATTTTTCACTCAAAAATGAAAATGCCATAATATTCTTTAACATAAAAAGAAAACTGTTTTTTTTTCTCTTCTTTTTTCTGTTTCTTATTATAGAACTGTATTCCAATTCTTCGAAAAATATATTTTTCTTTTTCTTCTTTATATTAAAGCTGTAAGATTCTTTATCTGCATTTTTAATCTCGGTAGATTTTTAAACGTAAATAAAAATTCTTCTCACTTCCTTTTTTTCAGATTCGAAAGTTTTTTTCCTACTTTTCCGTTTTAATATCATTAATAATTTTACTAAATCAAAAAACATATAATAAAAACATAGATATTGTAGACGAAGGCAGAATTTTTTATATACTCGAGCTTTTGACCCGCTGCTTTTCAAAAACAATTATGAATATTAAAATTATAATTTTTGCCTCGGTGCCAAATAATCGTAATTATACCTTAAAATTAGTTTTTATTTGTGGCAAATAGATATTGAAATGTAACAGTTTTTCTTTTCAAGATTTCAAGGGAGGTTTTCTTCTCTCTCATTTTTATTTTTATAGCATTATGCTTCTAAAAACTTTTCAAGTTTGCTTTTCTAATACTTTAAAATTGGCAGAACGAACCAGAGATGTAAAACATAGAAAAGTATGCAAGATTTCTTATTTTTTCCTATCTCATTTGCAAAGAGAAAATATTATGACAGTCTAAAAATTCGATCTCAAGATTCTATCGAATTCTCTACATTGTAAAGTAGTAAGTTCTATAAGTAGTAAGGAAGTTCGAAAAGCGTAATTTTAAAATTAAGCGTATTATTTGCCAACGAACTCTAAAACCCTCCGCGCTTTTGTGCATGCGTATGATGGGTTTAATTCGTCAAAATAGGGGCGAGAGGAAAGCCGAAGGAGCTGTTTATATTTAACTGCAAAGTAAATTCGGATTTCTCGCAGACTAAATTAAAGTAAAATAATATTGTCTTAAACGACACGATACCCACATGCATGTGAAAAAGTATCTAATAGAGCGAGAATCAAGGTAAAAAAAATGACGAAGAATTCCGGAAATGCGCACATATTTCTGCGCCTCACCCTTAAGTGAGATAGAATCGTCGAAAAGTGGTCGTCTCTGGATACTGAAGCGAACAGTATCTGTGAAGGCAATAATTTAAAAACAGATTGAGCTGTTGGCGGAATCCAGCCGAATGTAATATCTATCAAAATCATAAAACAAGATATTTATAATTTTAAATTATTCTAAACTTCTTTTCATTTGTCAAGAAAAAAAATGAAGAGTTAAAGATAAATTTTTATTTGAAATTATTTATTTATTTAATTTTATAACAAAAAAATTTTAAAAATGAAATTAATTATATATTTTACATAAATGAGCTTCTATACCTGAAAAAAAAAACCCTTTGAAACTTAAATAAGAAGAAAACATAATCAGAAGAGAAGCGTTAAATGACAGAAGAAAAATGGAAGGCAAGAACAATACTAAATGGAATACAGTTGAAGAAAGAAAGAAAAAAGGCGGGAAATATCATTTATCCTCGGAATATTCTTATTTCCTTTAGAAAACGTCATCATTAATTTCATTCACACAAAATAAGAACTTTCTCAGACGATTTACTACTACTTCCTCTCTCTCTCTCTCGACCAATCAATTCTTCCTTGCATTCTTCCACTTCCGTAATTTATTATCCAAGGAGAAATTATCACATTTCTCCTTTCAAAGTCATAACGTCCTTAACTCGCCTTCTGAAATTCCTCACAAAGCATCTGAATGAATTGTGGACTCCTAAATTGCATTGGCCTGAATTGTGCGAAATGAGAGATTTCCAAAATGGGAGTTTCGCAACTGAAGTGAAATGGGCGGACAATAGAGCTCTCAAAGGAAAATGGCCGTAATTGTGGATCAACAACATGAAATTCAAAATAGATTAGCTTTATTTCGGTTTAAAAGCTTGATAATTGTTCTGAAAGATAGAACGTTGATGCTTAGAACAAAATTTAATAAGGAACATAAGAATAGAAATGGAATTGGAATATTTTATCTGGCAATGGAGCCTTTATTTGGACAATTAGAGTGAAGAACTATATTTTACGAACGAATTAAAATGATTAAAAGTATCTGCAGGTGCAGTTTTTGTGATATAGTTTAATAAAAATGAAACGAAGTATGGTAAATAAACAACTTTTTAAAAATCAAGATGTTCAAAATATTTTAAAAAGAATAATAAAAAAGCAATATTTAAAACTGTAGAGGGACGAGACTCTTTATTATGTGTTATGCCATGGATGAAAGAATGAGTTCAGTTTCAGGAACTACTTTTTATTAGCGGGTTAAGTAGTTCCACGGCACAAACATTTAACACAAGCATATTGAAGAACAAGGCATAGAACAAATACACGGCAAGCAAGGACAACACAAGAGACAAGAATGAGGAATCATGGGAAAACATGGCTCTTGATAGGTGGCTCTAGTAGCGCCACCTATGAAGAAAGGAGAAGGCAGTAATTGTAACCGCTACAAAACAAAATTTCTAAATATTTTCATTGCGACTAATGCTAAGGATTACAAATTATGCAAAATGTGATAGATAATACTGATGATTTTGTTTGAATTTAATGATGTTAAATCCATATGAAACTTAATTTGGTAACACAATAATGAGTTAACTGTGTGAGTTGAATCTAGAAAAACAAAATTCACACTGATATATCTATGTTAGCGAATTATATATTAAAAATAAAAGCTTATATTTACTTAGACAGTCGTCTAAATGTCAGTATCTTGGAAATTTAATTAAAAAACATTTTAAGAATGGCTACCCAAGCCTCTTAGAATATTATGCACGACTGAGTTGAAAGATTTTCGTTTCGTTTTTATTGATTAGTTGTGTAAATTATTGTTGTTCAGTATCGAGATTGAAATAAAAAAATTCGAATAGAAGAATTCAGCTCAGATTATTAAAGGCATATAAAGGCATTGAATTAAAGGCATATAAAAATAAACAATGTAAAAACAAACTAGGACAATTAAAAACAGTTTGCATAAACAATTATTTTTTAAATGGTAAAACTGATTGCGTTTATAATACAGATTACGCAGTAATACACACGCACTTCACTTTAAATTCTAAGTTGGGTGTATTTATGGTTACCTGCGCCTCTCAGAATATACACGCGCTTCAATAAAAATACTTGTTTAGTTAAATTTTCAATAATCCCCCGTTTGAAGGTATTTAATTTTTGAATGCATTCTCATGGTCTCTTTTTTTTCTCCTTTTTCTATCTTTCTCTGAGTATGTATATCATTCTACCGCTATATATTTATATATCACTGTTTTACTTTTAAATTTGCACACTGGATAAAAAAAGTTTACAGCGCTTTTAAACGCTTAATAAAACTCATCGACAAAATTCAACATTTTATGAACTTTGAAAAAGATGATAAGGCTAATTTCCAGATTGTTTGGAAGATATAATAATCATGTGTAGTTGTGATCATATATTAATTTTCTAATATTTTTCCTTTTTTTGTATGAGCAAATAATTTTATATGAAACAAAAATATGTCAGCGTACTTTTTAAAAATTGATTGAGTTATATTTGAAATACAGGGTTGCTCTCATCCGAGCAATTGATAATGTTTGCATTAAAGCGTACAGAATATTTTCCATTTCATATTCCATTTCCTAAAAAAACAAATAAATAAAATCTTTAAATTCCTAAATAAAGCTTTAAAAAATTTCTTCGATTTTTTTTTTTGTATTTAATTTCTATCGAACGATTAATGAATGAATCTCCTGTGACAGACAAGGAATTTTGAAATAAATCATTTAAAATTCTAGTATTCTTCACAGAGAAAAAGAAAGACGAAAAATGAATGAAATTATAAAATTTAAAAAGTTGAGAATCGTAGAAATAATTAGATATAGACAGTCTTTAATAAATCAGAGGAACACAGAGAACATTGAGTCAGATGATATTTCAATCAAACAATATTTCCAAATAGCTATTAAGATAAAATGATGCTCTTTTTTTAAAAAAATAATTACATACGTTTCGAATATATTTCAAATTATTTAATGATCAGAATTCAAAATAAGTTTCCATATTTTTTTATCTATTCTATCTTTTTTTAAAGTTCAATTCTAAAAATTGAAATAACCAATGTTAAATGTTCTTATTAATTTATCATTGGAACTAATGATAAAAACAATTGTTTTTTCCCCTCTTAAGAATATTTTTCTAAAGCAAACCAATTTATTTCGAGGCAACACAATACACACGAGACTTAAGAATTTTCTAAAGGGAAGAGATTAAAATTCATTAACGATGCACAAAAACCGACAAATAACATGTTTCGAATTTTAAATTCCAGCAAACTGATGCTTTTAAATAGTGAAGGTGAAGTCTAGTGTAATAATTAGGGCGTGCGGCCGAAACCATTTGCGAGGTTGTTGCCATTTCACGAAGATTAATTGTCGGCAAGCATCGAGGGACCAATTAGGAGGCTTGCAAACGAGAGTTTCCGTTATTCGAACGGGCTAAGTGGTCGTTTTTTAAAACGTTTAGGGGACCTTATTATTTTTTCTCACGAATAATTTATTCTTAGAAGAAGAGGAAAAAAATACGATAAAAAGGTAAAAAAGAAAATTAAAAAAATGGTGTTTGGTGAAAATAGTGCTGAAAGTGCTAATTTTATATTAGGTCATACACAATTTCTGACTTAAAAATAGAAATTCAAATTAAATTTAAAATTACTTAATAGTAACATAATATATTAAACAAGATTCCGAAAGCATAAATAAAAATTTTTAGAGACAAAAGATTATACAGTGCTTTAAACATATTTTGCAAGAAATGTATATGAATCATTATCTGCTAATGGAAAAATTCATTAATTTAATAATCTCATTTTTTAACTCTTGAGATTTTAATAAAATTAAATATTTAACCCTAAAAATATTTTTATATATGATTTTACTATGCATAATTCGTTACTAGTCACGTAAGAAAATAAGCATAATTACGTTGCATTTCTCGCAGACATTAAATATGACATTGACAGAGCATTCTATCTGTTAACTGCATCTTATCGTTTCCGAACCATTTTCTTATTCTCCAAGTATATTGAATAGATATATAGTTGTAATCTTTCTTTCTTGGTTTTTAACAATGGGCGAAATATACGCGATTAATAATAAATATTAGAAAACAATAAAAACTGTTTAAATCTCATAACAACAATGATTAATTATTGTTGAAAATTGAAAGTAAAAGTAGCAAAGTTAAAAAGCTGCATAAATTCAGAGCAGAAAATTAATGAAAGAGGTGATCTAAACTATTTTCATCAAAAAGAAGAGAAAAAAAATGAAATATAAAATTGTGTAATATTTTCAGAGGTTATCATTCAGAAATGCAAAATATCTCATTTAATTTTAAATAATTAAAGTTATTATAATTAAAATTCTATAAAAATAACTCCGAAGTGCACATTTCTAGCCATAAAAGTATATATGTGCCAAAGTATGTGCCAAAAATTGACAACTTTAGCTCAAATATTCAGGCCTATAGAGCTCTTAACTCACAGACGCCCACACCCTTTTCTTTATTATTAACAGAGATTAAAGTTTCTTGATTTGTTTTGCTTGCTAATAAGCGCATAAAAAATGACCTTAACAATGTGCAGTAAATGAAGATTCAATATGAATCACTGCATGTGATAATCAAATGCACTATATCTAAAAGGAAGGCAAACACTCCAGATTTGTAAACTACATAAATGCATTAACCCATGATTTATACAACAGAACAATAAAATAAAAAAAAGCAGAACTTATTCACATTTTACGTGCTACAGCAGTTCACCACACGCAATCCTATTACAATAACAAATGCAGATGTAATACAAGCAACACGTCTACTCCTCCACAGACGTTAATTATGCGTCAAATCCAGCACGTCAACACCCAGCGTACAGGTGTTTATGTTGTGGTCGAGGACGTTAC
Source organism: Argiope aurantia (assembly GCA_026543865.1). Taxonomy (NCBI): domain Eukaryota; kingdom Metazoa; phylum Arthropoda; class Arachnida; order Araneae; family Araneidae; genus Argiope; species Argiope aurantia. The sequence continues at coordinate 224,002 of JAPMOR010074450.1, forward strand.
CTGGTTTTCGGCAGGTGGGAGGGGAGCATGTCTTTTTTTTTTTTTTTTTCATTGTTTACTCTCGGGAGAAAGTCGTCTGAACGTGAAAGGAATCTCAAAACATTCCATGGTGCCGGCATTCTGGCTGGTCTTTGATTTCGGTTTCAAGGATTCGTAAGTATAGGAAATGGAAGAATTTAACCAATTTGTAAGGAAACAGCGGGAATAGTGATGTTGTTTACATGGAACGTTAAACGATATAAGGGTAAAACAACGTTAAGTTTTGCAAACCTATATTCTATCTCTAACTGTTTGCAGCAAAATCATTCTAAATACTCTACAGGATAGACAAAGCGAAATAAAGCTATCAAATTTGGCATGTCATTTCTTCTCCGCTTGTAAGTGTTAAGAAAGAGTTTCCAATATTTTAATTAATTATAAATTAATTCAAAACTTTAATTTGCTCCTCAATGACTTAAGAACAAATTATAGTACAAACAGTGCTTTCAAGCCCTTTTGGAATTTAAAAAAAAATTAGTTTTACAGTGATATATGCTTCAATTTCATGTTGTTTTTTACTTTCTCGTATACGTATTACAGCTAGTAAGTATAATAATTGTTGAAAAAATTCGAACTCAAGATTTTGACGAATCTCCACCTCCAGACCTCTCTGAATTCGAAAAACTGTCCTTCTGTCTTTCTGTGACACAGATAACTCCAAAACGCTTTGATCTAGACGGATGAAATTTGGTATGTGGTCTTTACAACGAATTTGCAGATTTCTAACAAATGTTGAGTAAAACTTGTGTAGAGGACGTTCATCTGTCCAGCTATTCGAATATAAGTTCACACGATAACTATAAAATGAAGAGAGCTAGATAGATAAAATTCGGTACACAGATCTAACACCTATGGTGTAGACATTTTTCAAATTTTGTGCCAAAACCGACAACGGGTTGACTGCCTGTCGGCTTGTACTTTCAGAAACATATAAACGCGATAATTCAAAAACGCATTGACTTAAATATATCAAACTGGTGTATGATTTTGTGACTACAAGTCCACATTTGTGTCAAATTTTTGTTTCAATCGGTTGAGAGAAACGATTCGAAAACACAAATTAGATTTTTGGAGCTATTAACGCATGCCAGGGTTAATCGCCTAAAAATTCGCCAAAGATGACCGACTGAGTACAAATTACTAAAATCACGCCAATTAATTGTCCAATGCCATGCAAGGGTTTCTCTGTCATGACAAATTTATTAGAGAATATACGAGTAAGTTTTAGCGAGACCATTTCAGCTGGTTATTTTATTTATTTATGTATTTATTTTTTCAAAACTATCTATCTCCATAAATATAAAACTGAATGTCCGTTTATTTGAGCCTTATACTACTCTCCCTTGACAGATTCAAACGAAATTTAACACACATGTAGCATTTAGCACCTAGAAAAATTAAATGAGCTAAAACAGTTTCTACACTCTTCTGACAGAGGGGGTGGGAATGCGAGATAAAAATTTTTAAATCATCTTCAAAACGTTTTTATAGTGATATCAGTTTCATTTGCCCTACAATTTTTATCTGATTTTCAATCGGTTTTTCAAAGTTAATTAAACATTACTTTTACGAATTTCATTCTTTTTTTATATATCTTATAACTACATAAGAATATGTCTTTTGTTTTTTCTCACACACACACACACACAGTGATAGGACAAACTTTAAGGGGTGGTTAAGACCTTTAACGGTAATATGAACTATAACTTTGACTAGTTGGCAATGCAGTGGCTTCGTTGCAAGCATATACACTGCAGCTACAAGCGCGCATGAAATGCCTGGCATTTTTAAAAGTGTTTGTCAATTCCTTCTACGACACTACCAAGCATGCATAATTGTTAGTGGTCACAATTTTGAACATTTATTGGGAATACTGTATTGCTGCTAAGAAGCACTTTGCATTGAATTTGTAAACAAACACGTTTTTCCTGTCGTGTCCTTTTTTGCATTCGCGCCTTGACATATCTCTTCAGTCCCTATATTCGTATGCAAAAATTACATATTTTAATACGCTCAACCACACTTCAAAGTTTAATCCATGATCGTAGAATCACCCTGTATATAAAGAATAAATAGACGCAAGCGAAGAAGCGGTAGCATTGGCTAATTACTTATATAACAGCTACTGCAGTAGATTATTAATCAATTCATTTCCTACTGGATACTAGGTAGTTTGTTTAATTATGGAGTTAGCTTTCACAGCAGAACCTTCATTCAAAAAAATGAGTGTTCTCTCCAAAATTTTCTCGCAAACCCAAATTAAAGATGCAATCCACTCTGTCTAACGCATAAAATTTGTGAACCTTTTGCAAGGCCATAAAAGCCATGAGTGCTTAGAATTTTATTTCCAGAAAGTGGTTGGTGCTTCGCAGTATAATAAAAAAAATCGAATAAACATTTTTGGAACCTTTTAAAATTCGACTAAGAATTATATTTTTAGTTTTAAAAAATGCATACCAAATTTCATCTATTTAAGTCCATGCGTTTTGGGGTTACCGTATTTATATGCACGAGAATACGCAGAAGGTCAGACGATCAACTCGTACACGGATTCGTATTTTTTTGTTTTGGTTACATTAACGTCCCAATTTAAAGCAACATTAGAGCTATTTTGGGACGGACCTGGTAATTCTGAATCACAGTTAGAAGATGAGGATAACACCTGAGTTGACACCATCTCTCTCCAAGCTTCCACACCACATAAGTGGGAGGACGCTCGGCCCCAACGGATTTAACGAGCACCAGACCCACTTACACAATGGTTCTTCGATGGAATCGTGTATCGAAACTTCCAAGTTCCGAAGCCGATACCTTACCACCAGGCCACCGTGTCCCTCGTACACGGATTGGATATTTATCTTAAGTAAAGTCAAACAACAGAAAGCGAAATTGATTAAATAATATTTAATTTAGCTTAATCAATATATTTATGATATATAATATTACAGACTTGTTTCAATAGATGTTAAAAAGTATTTCTTTCTTAAGTATATTTTATTACACTGCTTTTTTTTTTTTTTTTTTTTTTTTGCTGATCAACCACCATTACATGATTTACCACTTATTTCTTGTTCCTATTGAACTTGTAGTCTCCGAAGAACACGTTTCATAGATCATAAAATTTCTGATTTACTTTACGTAACAAGAAGCACGGGCTATCTCCCAGACGGATGGATTTTCGTCACGAATGTCACGTTTTTATCTTCCTTCCATCTGTCATCGCTCTTTCAGCAGAACATGAAGATATTACGCATTTTTATCTCTTTGGTTTCCAACAGGGACCATTTATGAACATGGATTTTCTATTTAACGAAATAAAAAAAAAATGTAGATATCAATATATAGCCTGACGATAATTGTAATAAAATGTGTGCGCGTATTACAAGCGCGCCCCTTTACAAATGAATTCATTTAACTTCCTAATTAGATGACATCCTATTTTGGACATTTATACTTTATGATGAAACCGCTCGACCCTGAGCTGCCGATTTTATCATAAATATAAAGGAGGGCCGCGGTGGTAAGGTCTCGGCTTCGGAACCGGAGGGTTTAAGGTTCGTGACCCGATTCCACCGAAGAACCGTCATGTAAGGGGGTCAGTTGCACGTTAAATCCGTCATGACCAAACGTCCTCCCGCTGGTGTGGTGTGGTGTGGAGAGGGGGGTGCCAGCTCAGGTGTCGTCCTCGTCATCTGACCGTGGTTCAAAATTACGAGGTCCGTCCCAAAATAGCCCTAGTGTTGCTTCAAAACGGGACGTTAATATAACCAAACCAAACAAAACAAAACCATAAATATAAAAAAAAGTGCATCTCGAATCAATTTTTTAAAATATAATTAAAATTTTAATTAATTAAAAGTGAAACAAAATGTGGTTTTTTTTTTCTGCGATAACAGTCGAAAACTTTCCTGTACAAAATTCAACATTTTAACCCCTTGATGATGATGTCGTATCCGCGTTATCACATAAAGAGCGGTGCAGTAGCTTCAGAGGGTCAAGACCCCTGAGCACCCGAGGACTGAAGTCTGACTTCTAGCTCATAAGAAGATGGCACTCACACACTCGCTTGCACAACCCTTTTTTACAGGGGGACTCTTTCACACACCTCACACATAGAAGACGGGGGAGAACAACCATTCCCGAACCAAGACTCGAACCCGTGACGCCCAGATCACGGGAAAGACGCGCTACCCCTAAGCCAAGATACTGGCATTTTAGCCCCTTTACAAGCGAATTCATTTAACTTCCTAATTAGATGACATCCTATTTTGGACATTTATTGTTATTTTGATTCTTATAATAATGAACATTGAGATATTGAAGAGTTTCTTAGTCATTTTTATGTTTTTAAACATTTAATTCTAGGGCTTAGTTGCAGATTTAAAATTAAGATTTAGTGATTCGATGCTCATATCAGAACGCCACTGTATGCCGAGGGGTAACAATATTATATTAAAAATAGTTGGGCAATTTCTTTTTTCTTTTTGAAACTTTTTTTTAATTTCATACAATATTTAAAGCTGTACTTTCTATGATTGCAATACCTTTCAAATTTTTTCATTATTTCATCAAGTATTTAACAATATTGTTATTGGAAGCTAATAGCAATGTCCGGAATATAACTGATTTTAAGTATAGTAAATTTATCAGGATAGAATCTCGAATCTGAGTCATTCGAAGCTCGGATTTACTTTGCACGTCATGTGCACATTAATAACTTAAGTGAGTCGGTAAGTAATGCATATCAATCCAAATTTTCATTTCGCCGTGGTTCATATGTAATTTTTTATGAAATAAAAATGAAATCTTATTCACTTTATAATGAATTTTCGCAAAATTTACTAAGCAGCCATTTGTATTACGCGACGTGTATTTGTGTCATCGCTTGACTTTAAAAGGGGGAAATTGAAGATTTAAAAAAAAAAAAATTCCGCAGTTAACTGGTTAAAGTTGTTGGATAAAGGAAACCTGTCGTTGGTGTGATGCGAAAATTTGGAAATTAGCGATCTTCTCTGAAGAACCAAACTCAAGGCATCGATTCAGATATAGTCATACGATTTTCAATTAAATGTGTTTCCAAAATAGCTTTAAAATGTTTGTTAATTTAATTAAACTAAATAAATTGTTAATTAATTAATTTAAAATGTTTGTTTATTTAATTAAACTTTAATTAGCTCAAAATAAAATCGATTGTTACAGATGAAAATCAGCGAGAGATTATAAAGGACCTTATTTTAAGAATCCATTGATATTTATCAATTAAAATAGAAAATTGCGCTAGCGACATCTTTTTCTCCTTCAGAAATACTTTAATTAAATGAAGAAATTGCGAGATAATGAACTCCAAAACAAGGAATAGTTTGCCTTTATTAAAAGCGTCCGAACAATATCCCCGCCTAAATCGCACTTCTTTTCAACAAAGAAAAGATGGTCTGCTTTTATAAACGAATTTAATTACGTCATGAAAATACCAGCTGTGTACGAAAATGCATACCAGAGAAGTGATGGCGGAGGGAGGGGGGGGGGGAGCATGAACGACGTGTTTTCAAATTAGCTCCGCATTTTAAATTCATTTTGTTCATGATGAGGATTAAATGAAAGTAGCGAAATAAACAAGAATATGCACAAAAGAAATAAAGAGAGAAATTATAATTTCCCAAAAAACACTAAGAGTAAATAGTGCAAGATAATTACGATTCTTTTTCTTCTCTCTTCTTAATTGGCGTTAATTCAGTTTTGCTGTAACAACATAATTACTATATTGTATTCGGAATAATTACAGAGCGATTACGAACGAATTCCCCTTTAATTTGTTTGCGATTTTAAATATTCTTCCATTTTCTATAATTTGTTTTGAATGATAATAATTAATCCTCCCCCTCCCCCCCTTTTTTTTCATAATTGTAAGAAGAAATTCAGCAATTTATTTAATCGAAAAATCATCTGCGCTCAAAATAATTCTGGAAGTCTCATTAAGCAATATGTTTTGTGCATTTTTGCATAAGCTTCACATGAAAATAATACCAGATATTATTGTCTTATTTAGTGAGTAATAAAAGAATGTGCCCATCCAGATTGGCTATTATCCTGTAAACAATATCTCATTATTACAGATCAACTAATGGAGGTTGTAGTATAACATATCATGTACATTGGCACATAGGTTACTTTAAGAAATATATTATATATATATGTAACGGTATTTTAATATCTAATTTAATCCAAATTAATTTCCTAGATTTTTGCCTAATTCGATCCATGTCGGGGTCATTCTAAAGTGTTCTCATGTTTCCTGATCCCATTCCACTGCTGAAGCTTTGTAAAAATGATGCGCCATCAGTTTCATGTGTCAAGTGAAAATGATCCCTTATCCAAGGTCAACACGAGTATAGAATTGACACGTGGCCGGAAATCCCATGTTATATTAGACTAGTGATCATTTGTTTCGTTCCTGCCTTACTTCTGCTTTTATTTCGTGCTGTTGTGGACATGTTCTGTCCGCGCCTGCTTGTAAACAAATTGCCTTCCCGGGATGGATTAAAATGAATTTAAAAATGTAAAATATTTGTTCAATGTCTTCCAACCTGCATTCTGCTTCAAACAAAATATGCTTACATATATATATTATTTGTAATACACTTTAGATGTAAATATATAACATTAGAAGATTGATTTAAAAGCGTGGGATCTTTATCTACACATAAAGTCCATTAACACTAAAATCAAACAAAATTTATAAAACACATGTAAACCTATATAATACTGACAGGAAATAAAAGTTGCATTAAAAAATATAAAAAAGAAAGAAATTGGAAATAAAATTTAAAAACTAAAGGCGGGAAATATTATATATAACAAAATTAAAAATCTAAAACTTGAAAGTTAAATGAATTAATTGCCGATATAGTTTATTACATAAGGAATTCCTAATTTAGAAGATCTCTCAAATTTTAACATTTTATTTTACTAAGCAATAATTTTTTTTAACTATTTAGGCAAAAGTTATCTGAAACTTTATTAAGATACATATATACATATATTCTAATTTAATTAGGTAAAAAAACAAGTAGAAGACAGATAACATAACTCTTTCCCTGATTCTGCAGCCACATCTTGCCTAAATTCTTGTCCCAATCTTTATTTGAGTAGGATTGTTTTGTGACTCATAGACCTGCCATCAGATTGCTTGTAACAAACCGATCTTTTTAATCTCTTAAGTTTTCTCCATCGAGGCATGGTCAGGAATTATAATTACTGTAAATGCATTCAAAAAGTAGTTCCTATTTCGCCTCCTATTCTTACTGCATTAAAAACTTTCTGGATATTTCGGACTCCCATCTCGTTCTTGAGTAATACCATTTGAGAATACAAGCTTTGAAAATCAAATTCAGGAACCCCATTACAGACATTGATGCTATCTTTTTAATAACAAGGCAACCCTCTTAACGACCCACTCCACTTCCCTTAAAACGCTCTCTGGAAGCATTCCAAAACCTATGTTACACTGGTAACATAAATGGACTTCGAAACGCATACAATCGAATCTGAACAGAAATGGTGTTTGCTTCCAATATTATTGATGGGTTACAATTATGAGAGGGTTGAGTCTAGGTTTAATGTCAAGGAACTACTTTATTTATCTACTCCTTGCACCCAAATACAGTATTCTCAATATTCTCGCCATTTCTGGAATATGTCCTTGAAATCCATATCTCGAAGTATGTGAAGTTAACATTTTCTAAATATAGAAGCCGAGATACTTATTTTTGACTTCATTATTAGTTGGGTTTTCTAACCCTCCCTCTGCCTAGATAGCTGTCCCCGGATATATTTGTTTACAGGCTATAACATCGATATCTGTCATAGCGAATCAATTTCACAACAAGAAAAATCCAGCTATTACTGACGTTAAAAATCAGAGCTTTTATTTTTTGCATTTGGGCGTTGGATATCTGCGATGAGCCTTTTGCCGCCACCCAAAGCACCTTGCACATCTCATGGCACCATCAAGACAAATTTACACATCATGTGCAACTTTGCTGCGGTTAATTCGTCGAGTTTCAGACATAATTTCATAGTCTCTCATTGCTGCTCAAGTTTGCTGTCATGTTGTGACACCAAAAATGATAATACATGTTGTCGCCAAAGTATTAAATGCTCAACCACCATGTACAAAACAATGTCTTTTGGCAGACTGGTTTTATGAATGGAGGTACTCCTTGCAGCTGTTTGTGGGTTCGTATTGCAAGCTATGGGGGCAACAGAACTAGCTTCAAAACCTTTTGATACCACCTCATATCTGCATATAAAAGGTAACGAACATTTTGGAATATTGATTCTGAAAATGTGGCAGTTGTAGTGGACGGTAATTCTGTAATGTGTATCTGTTAAAATAAGATATGGTGACAACGAAGATTTTACTCATTAGTTCTATTATCTTCGTATAAAATCACGATAGGTTTTTCCAATATGACCGGACGGAGATATTTGGAGCAGAATTTCCTACATTTGATCGTTCCAGTAAGATTACTGCAGAAAGTAATGCATTTTAGGTGATTAATTACGACGCCATTTCATATCTGTATATACAATGTAGCCCTCTAAAATCATGGCACATTTAACAATGATAATTCTGTAATGTATCATTGTTAGAAACAGAAACGACGACAACAAAGGTCCAGCTTGTTAGTTTTATTATCTTTGTATAAAATCACAGTGGGTTTTTGTAGAACGATGGAACGATGAGGTTTAAGAAGACAAATCTCACCGTTCCATCAAGATCATTCAAGAAAGAGATGTATTTCAGTTGACTAAGTCTTGAAACTTTTTGATACCAAATCATATAAGTATGTACTAGGCAACTACATTTGTGTTCCACTAAAAAGAAAACATGCAGCAACCAGAAATCTGTTGCGAAAGCAAACTAATGCTTTTTAAATGAAAATCCAGAAGATAAAATCCATGGCTTTCTTTCTGTTATTCATGTTTCTCAACCATGCAATGACTTAACCAGCTATGCCACTTGTGGACATGGTTATTCTATAATTTAAAGTATTAGGTAAAGGTAAGAACATATCTTGGTCCTTAGCTATACACATAAAATGGAATAAGTTTACTTTATACCACATTCATTACATTTCCAGTCAACAAACCTCCCACAGTCCTTCGGTGCAACCTCACTCAATCCATCACCTTCACCTTCCACGTATTGGAAGAGGCAAAATAATTAGGCAATCCTATTCCATTTCGAGTCCACCAAGGAACCTTATCTCCCCGACGCAGGCCCTGACAGTCTTCGCTTTCCCTTTTTCTCCAAACAAACTCTGGGGGTGGTCCAGCATCTGTTGCTGGCTGAAGGAACCCGGGCGGACGTCTTCCGAGAGGTGCTGGATGAGGGAGGGGTGAGGGCTCTCCTTCCCCGGAGAATGCACCCCGCTGAGTCATTCGATGGTTGAGGTAAGATGATTTATTAGGCAAGGACGCAGATAAGGCCTCCGGCCGATGTGGGCCGCCGGGAAATGGATGGGCCGTCGCTTCAGGATGGACCCTTTGGGGATGTGCGGACCGTTTTGTCATCATCCACTCCGTAAAGAAAAGGAGGAATCAAAGAAATGTGGGTGTATAATTATGAGCTTTTGTTGTTTTTCGGTAAGTGAAAGAAGCCAAAGAAAATGATTCTGAAGTTTGATTTTTTTTTTTGGATATGCTATGTTGTCAATTCCAAAAACTGGACTAAGGTTGAGACCATGGTATGGTAATCTTGAGAATGCTTTTATGACCAGCTTGCTCGTTTAAGCTCCTAAATTTTTGCGGCAGGATATTTTATTTCGAACAATTTTGGTGCGCCTCAAAACTGAAAAATAAATATCTTATAAAGTAAAATGGTTTTTTTAAAATGATTTTATTAGCAAATGAAATACAGATAAATGTGGAGATCAAAATAAAATCGTAAAACCTTGAAGTGCTATAAAAAGAAACTAAGAAAATTGAAACAACAACCACATTAAGGCATTTTAATTTTTAATGAATGTTCAAGAATGTTTTTTCGTTTTTTCTCATAAGTACACGTGGTCTAATTCTTTTTATCATACTATTTGCAATGCTTTTACAATTTTTGATTTAATCTCCACATTTTACATTTCAAAATATAATTTTCTGTTTTTAGTATATTAATAATAACGTGCTTTTAAAAATCTTATATATATATATATTTCTTAAACATTTTTTTTTTTTTGGTAGTTCATCATTTCAAATGTCAATGCAATTTTTGTTATATTTTTCTCTAATTTATAAACATATAGCGTCACTCATATGAATTCCAAATTTAATTAAAATTAATTAATTAATAATTAAGAACAGGAAACATTAGTATATTATATTATCCACAATAACACAAAACTTTAAAAAATCTAGTAGAAAATAAATGAAAAATCAGTCATACAGTTCTCTCTTAACAAATATGAAAGAAATTGAACTAAATAAAAGCGAGTAAAACCAGCGACAGTGATATCTGGAAAACTCACTAGCAGCTTCCCGAACAAAGGCCTCAACATAATCCTCGCATAATAGATTTCGGAAAAAGCTGCTAACGCCACGAGTGCTCAGATTTTTATTTTCAGAATCAAACACATGAATCAACACGTCCATGTTTTGAGCTTTGTAGTATACTAGAAAAAAATCAACTAGATATTTTGGACGCCATTTTATCGATTCACTAACCAAAAATAATTGGCACAGAGCAGAAATTCTAAAAACATATTCATCAAATTTCATTTTCAAAATCGTTGCTCTATCCAATTTTTTGCTTTTGCAATCGTAAGTTTAAAGGGGTAATTTTTTGAAGATCAGATTCTGAAATTTATCTTTTTACTAAATATATGGAAAATTTAATAGAAGCATACATAATAATAGCTTTCACAACTTCATAATTCAGGTAAATGCTTCATATAAAGGCTTCAAGTTACAGTCGCAGACAGCAATAGTTCATTCTTTTAAATGCGATTACCATGTATGAGAAGATTTGAGAAATATCCTCTGGACTAATAACATGGCCATCACATACCATAATTTGCAGCGGTTCCCTTTGCAGAGAAGATTCAAACGATATTATACTCTGTCTAGGGGAGCCATCTTCTGTTCGAAAGTACCTCTCTTTCGTGTGTCGGCATCTGTGAGGGTCTACAAAGCAAGGGCTTAAAATATGCTTAAGGTCGAGTTTCCCGAAATGGTCACTATCGATCCCCGGAAACTAAATGATAGAAGGGGGAGGAGAAAGAGAGATCGTTCTCATTGCTGGGAAGTAATGGACGAAGGTATGATCATATAAACTCTACTTGCATTCAATTTTCTTTTTATTTTGATGTGCATTTAGTGCCTCCATTAGGTATCCTAAAAAAGTGAGGCACTTTTTTCCCCCTAAATATTGCAGCTAGATGTATACTTCCAGTTACAATTTCATGAAATAAGGTGGACAATTGTATAAATACATCTTGGCTATTATAGAGGTATTAAATAAAAAAAATTATTTAATTTTTTATACGACCCTTATAGTGAGAAAATGTAGATAGTAAAATGTTTAATATATATTTGACACTTTTACAATAAGAGGGCTGTATAAAAATTTACTACAGAAACCAAAACGTTCAAATAATATTATTGCCCATCTCATTTAATTAAAATCTGTAATTGGTAACATAAGTCTAAGTGCAATATTCAAGGAAACAAAAGCATGTACCACTTTTTTTTAGACAACTAGAATAAACTTTCACATTTATAAAGAAAACATTATAATCGTCAAAAATTTCATCTCTCAAGATTTTAATGAATCTCTTTGTTTCAAGTCTCCATAGATCCAAATAAAAAAAAGAAAAAGAAAAATTAAGAACATTATTTGTGAACACGATAGCTATAAAATGGAGCGAGCTATACAGCCATACATTATATTTTACACGCATTAGCTGTACAGTGTACAGTCTTGGCCAGGAAATTGTTAAATTATTAAGAAAGAAATGTATGTGGAGGGCTAGAACTGGACAAATAAAATTTATGTTATAGTTGGATCACCAGAATTATATATCTGTATCGAATTCAGGATAAAAACGATAACTGTATATTTCGTCAGTCTCTTTCTATTCCTAAATAAGTGAGAGAGATAGCTCAAAGACACAAGAAACTAGAGAGGTGAATTTTTATTATGCTATTGTTACGAAATTTCCGGGTTCGTTTGGATAGTGGTAGTGATATGGTGTGTGGAACGCTCAATCAGCAGGCGGCAGTAGAAAAAGAAACAACGACGTTTATTTACACGAAGAGAGGACAGGACAGCACAAAGACGACAACTATATACAGCATAGAGAAGACAATTATCTTCAGCCAAGACGTGCACACAACAAGACTCTACTGCAGACAGTAGCGCACAACTTAGTTCAGCACTAGCTTGACTCCGTCGCTGCTCTGCTAATCTCTGGAAGACCCGTTGTTTATCGTCGATTCAGACTACTCCCGGCAGCTGCAGACTGCTTCCTTTTATAGGTCTCGGGAGGCGGGGCTAGAAGCCTCTCAACCAATCAGGAACTTTCGAGGCGTATCTCGGTTCCTACTGGGCGGATCGGGAAAATTCTCGATGTTTCGGGTATAATCTATTTTGGCGCCAATATCGCCAAGTTTGTCGCCAAGCTCTGGGACTTCCGACGCGACACCCGGACTCCGTCTAATACAGATGACTGTAAAACAGTCTTTCTGATGATGGAACCAACTATGCTGGGAAGCAGCATCACAGATTCGTAACACTATCTAGATAGCGAAATCGTAGATCTATGTCGAATTTAAGGAAAGACTTAAATACGAATTTATTAAGATAGAGAAAAACGAGCAGGATAAATGAAATTTGGTCTGTGGTTTTAACAGCGATACTTTATATCTCTAACAAATTTTGGAAGTAATCAGTCAATGGCCGGCGTCTGGCCTAGGAGTAGCGCGTCTTCCCCGTGATATGGACCTCCCGGGTTCGAGTCCTAGTTCGGGCATGGTTGTTCTTCACCCTGGGTGTGTGAAATAGCCTTCATGTAAAAAAGGATTGTGCAGGCGAGTGTGTGAGTGTCATCTTCATATGAGTTAGAAGTCAGACTTCTGCCTTCGGGTACTCAGGGGGCCTTACCCACAGATGCTACTGCATCCCCTTTCTGTAGTAACGCGGACATGACATCATCATCAATCAGTCAGTCAATGGGAAAAGGCTGAATATACATATATCACTCTACACCGCCCATGTGACGAAGTTAAATGCAGAAAGTTTCATCTTCTTTTAAACCGGATTTTGACTTTCACTGTACACCACGCCAATGGAATGGTGGCATTCCAAGCCATTCTATATTTTCGTCCGTCCATTTAGTCATTCACAATCGATATGTTCACTCCCATCTTCTCAGTGAACACCAGCTAGAAATATCGCAAGTGCCTCGTACTCCCCCTCTTCACCCGCATTCAGTGATTTTCGCTGCATCTAATTGCCGAGCAAATAAGCACACGCTGGATATCCACGCCGCTCCAATTCTGACCGGATGCTTTCACATTGATGCTACATTTTGGATTGTTCCGTGCTATTTCAGTGATGTGGCATACAATGATCGTGAACATTTGATTTCAATATACAAAATAACAAGAGGTAAGGAGAATAAGTTAAAAATAACAAAGTTAACGGGGGAACATTCTGTTTCTTTTCTATGAAACTTAATCAGATCGAAATTCATCTCCGACAAAATGGTATTTATTGGAGCAACAAATCTTTAATTTTAAAAGCGTAGTGATAAAATTCATTTGATTAAAACGAAGCATGAAGAGGGGGAGAAAAATAAGGAGACGGACAATCACGAATACGAAATTTAGTACTTTTAGGCCAAGAACTCTGGAATGCATTGGTTTTGATTTTATTTATTTATTGCAGTGCAAAACAGCACTGAGTCACTTTAGCGAATTTGTATTTTCTTCAACGCTTTTACTTTTATTATTTTAAGGATCTTGCCGGCAAGCTTTTATGTAGATCCAGAGCTTTTTCACCGAGATTTTTCAGAAACAGATCCGTTTTATTTACATCTTTGTTTATTTTAAACGAAATTCGCAGACATGCGATTGAAAAAAAGAAAGCTCAACTACGACCAAGAAAGTAACTCTATCCGTGTAGCTTTCAAAAAGAAGATATCTACAAAGAATTTATATCTACAGGGCACGGCCCCTGTTCCCTGCATAAAAAAGTATGCATATATAGAGTACTTTTTTCAGAAGCAATTAACCCTTTGCACTCGAATGGTACATCATTTTGACGTTTTATTTATTTATTTTTCAATTTTAATTGCTAAAAATACCTACAGAATGGTAAAAAGACTTAAAATTCATCTTAAAAAAATATATATATTTGTTTTTTGAAGCAATAAACAAGCTCTTGTATTAAGTGAATAATTATGCATCGAATTCCGAGTGCAAAGGGTTAGTAAAAAACAGTAAATATTCTATTATCAGCGGAACTGAATAGTGTTGAAATGGTCAAAATGGTTTACAAAGATCACAAATCAACATGCTTTTCATCTTTTTTAAAAACTTTTACAAAAGATGGCCTGCACACAAATTATGATTTGCTTAATATCAGATTTCTATACTTAGAAGATACTTCATCATTTATTTTTTAAGAAAAGAAAATTGTTTTACTTTTTTTAACTTTTTCTATATGAAGCATATGAAAAAGCGCTGCAATTATCAAACAAGCAAACAAAAAATATATATATCAGTGGTTTTTTTTTTAGGATTATGTCTATGTGTTGCTCTTTTGTCTGTCAACACAATGTACAAATTTCAGCCACCTAGCTCAAAACGTTTATGTTAATCGTTTTCACAAACAGATAAATGTAATTACACAAACGCATTTTTTTTAATTCAAAAAAGTTAAATGTGAAGATTTGTCGAAATTTCCATTTTTTTTTTTATTTTTTTTTTTTTGTTTTGCGATTACGATATTTTCTCTTTATATGCTTTTTATATTTTACTTTCTTCTTAATTTTTTTTTGTATACGAATGTACGAGAAAATAAAAAAAGGAAATAAAATTAACTTTATTTACTTGCAGATGGAAGCATCAAATAAACAAGTTCATGCGCTGAAAAAACAAATTAACTTAGAATCTAGCCGCAAAGCTAAAAGGTTAAAAAGGATTTAGAGAGTTGAGAAACGAGATTAGTAAGCCGAAAAAAAAATTAGTCTAACAAAAAATTTTAAAAATACACATTTTATACAAAAACATTATGCTACTTTCAAAATTAGTTTATGCTTTTAAGTAACAAAACTTTCATTCATTTAACTCTTGCATATTAAAGTTATCTTATTTTATTTATTCATTGACTGGGAGAGATCGAAAATATGGTGAATCATCACAATCGAATCATTCGACGATCCTATTTTATTTTTGTATTACAAAAACTAGAGGATTATTAATGGAATAATGATGTTACAACATCTGGATAATATTTTAATGCATTTAACATACACAAACAGCAGTAAATAATTTTATGTTAAATATTTTTTTAAAAAGTTTCATAGCATAAAAAGTAAAATTTTAAGCTTTTAAAAATTTGGGATTGAAATATATAGAATATAATAATCGGATTACTATTCTTCTGATGCGTGTTGTAAACTATCGAACGAACACGCTCCCAGCTTCGGTTTATTATTCCCCACCCCCTTCTTTTTTTTTATAGACATTTTAATATTTCCCTGACTTTATTTGGAACTACTGCCATTAGATTAAAAGAAATAAAAGGAAAGTAAAGAAAAGATAACAAATTGAAAAGACTTTAAGTATATATATATATTCAGCCATTCGCAGCAGATGTGAAAAATGTATTGTTTTTGGAATCATTTTTAACGTGGTTTTAACGTGTTTCACTTTTTCACCTGTTTTTCTCCGCTCCCCTTTCGCGCCTTTTTTTCATTATTTTTCTTTTCGTGAAGGATTTGGAGGGAGATCTGGAAATGAATTTTCGCTTTTTAATATCCTTCTTACCCACATGATGTGCTTCTTCTACTCTAAAATGGAATGAAATAGATTTCGCGCTCGCACGGAATTACAGAATTCTAGGAAAAATAAATTTCATTCGCGATTATCAGAAAAGTTACACGAATAAAAAGCTGAAACATTTCGGCTTAAGAAAAGCAAACGATAAAATTTAATTCTTTGCTTGAAATAAAAAGCAGCAATATGTGCAACATTTAAATGTCGTTTGGTAGATAATTTATTAATTTTAATAACTTTCATAATAATAAATATTAACATTATTAATTTTATCCAAGTAATAGAATTTTAACATCAATACGCTTAACAAAAACATTTAAGTACAAGAAATGGCAAATATTAAATAACTTAATTAAACGAAAATAATAAAAAATAATAATGATATTTTATATTATATATATATATATTGCAGAGCGGTTGACTTTTATTTGGAAGCAATTTTATAAAACAAGGTTTTTGAATACATTTTAAATATAAAAAGCTTTTAAACTGAAATTAAAAAAACTTTTAGAAAATTAAAATTTAAACTTATTTATTTAAATTCAACAATATTTTATAAAAAAAAAGCTGAAAACTCATGGCAAAAAATAAAACCCACTATTTTGAAATTTATTAAGTAATATAATTTGAAAAGATTTGGTAATCTAAATTTGTATTTTCGCTGAAATAATGCATATTAAAAATAATATTTAAAATAAAATTATTTAGCTATAAAATAAAAAAATGGTTAAATGTAGTAAATGTATAAAAATCATTCACAAAAGTCTGTTGATTGAACGTTTTTCTGGGGGACAATCTCTGAAAATGATCTAAAATAATGATATTCAAATTTTCATATCATGGTGTTTCGGTTGCAGAAGAATGAAATATTTTTTTTATTGTTAGTCCTTATTTAAAATGCTGAGATGTATGTAGAGATTATTTTACTAAATATGTCAAATAGGTTCGAGAGACTTTATAAAAAAAATTAGATTTCATAATTTTTCAGTATCAATAATTCATGTAACATAATATACAGTTCTTTTTGTCTCCTAGTGTATTTTTCCAATGGAGACATATGCCTAAATTATGGTTTAAAAATTAAATGCTGAGATATGCTTATTGCAGCTTTCTAAATTTCTAAAATTTCTAAAAATCAAAAATTATATTTCTAAAAACATCCACAATAAATTGATTATTGATTGATAACGAAATATTGTTTTTGAACTAACTATATACATACATTACTCGAACATTCATTGTATTGTAAGATACTACTATGTACAAGGACCAGGATAGGATACTTAAATGGAAAAAGCAGGAAACTATCCAAGGGTTTCCCAAGGGATCTAAATATCTTCTTTTATGATATTTCCAAAATAGTTTAGTTTAACACCTCAAATTATAGGGATATGATTCAAACTTATTTGAATATACTTGAAGTTTTTTTGGATTATTATTATTGTAAATATTGAATGTGAATATAAATTAATTATTTGCCGAGAGTTTTATATTCTATTGATTTAGAATACTAAAAAGATGTTATTACTTTATTATTAATTTTAAAAATAGTCCCATAATATAATTGAATATAATTTCGATTGCAATATATTACAAATTTGTACAAAATTACTTTCAGCTTTAAATTCTACGTTGATTTTTTTTAATTATTATTTTTATCCTCGAGATAACGAAAAACACTCTTGAATTACAATTAAAAAGTTTTATTCGGTATCTCAAAATTTGCAACTTAAAACTGCTTATATAAAAATTAAATTAAAATAAAAAAAAATCTAATTTTGTAAATTAAGGAGGGGAAAAATAGCCCCGATGCTGGATAATCAAATTTGCAAGATCGGCAATTGTCTAGGGACTCCGCAGTATAATGGAAGCACCCCCCCCACCCGAAACTCTGATATTTTTAATGATATTTTCATCATAAATTAATGTTATGTTTTCATTAATTTTACAATTGATGCATGATTCAAATTAAAAGTAAACATCGATTAATTCTTTAATATTTTTCTAATATTCTTAATTAAACGTTTACAAGTTCTATGTTTAAAAAATCTAAAAAAACATATTGCTTTTAATTTTTAAAAAAAATGTCCGATTCTATTATTAAATAGCATTTAGTTTATGTTCAAAAGTTGCTTTATTTTAGTATTTTGTCTAAAATTGTTCTTAAATTTGAGTTTTAAGTTGCTGTTTTTTAAATGAGAAATACTAAAACAATTTTCTAAAAAAAAAAAAAAAAAAATCCATAATTTTAAAAAAAAATTCAGTTTATCAGAATTTGCAATTTATTAATTAATTATTATCTAATAAGTAGATCCTCAATTTATCTTGCACAACCACTTAATAAGTAACCAAATTATTCTATTCACCTATTATACCCGGAGGTTAAGAACCTTGAATTCAGGCTCTCCGTGACACTCCCCATAAATCAGCAAAACCTGCTACTTAAAATGGTTACACAGAGAATTAAAATGAAAATATTAATAATAATATCTGATGTAAAAAAAATTAGAGATGGTGAAAGGGGGAACTCCGAGGCCTACACTGTCTACGGGCCCCAGAGATTTACATTTAATAAGGGCCTCTACAGGGCTTGCTAAGAACTAGCTAATAGAATGCAACTGAAAGTCCACAAATAAAAACAATAACGCAGTAAGTCCGAAGCACACGATCTACACAACTCGTTTCTACACTCAAAACTGTTACGAATGTCCCTCACCAGAAAAGTATTTCTGTAACAAAAGCTCCCATGTCGAACGTCATCCACAACTTGCACATTACTGGTAATATTCCATTCCCAGATGAAACAGGGGAAAGTAATTATTCTGCAGTTGCGAATTCCCTGAAGGTTTTCGCCATTCGAGGGGTAAATTATGCGACAAAATTGCTGGTCTATTGTCGATTAACAGTTCAAATATTTGGTTATCTTCTTCAATTCCTGATGCCGCTCTCCCTCCCCCTGAAGCACCGCCAGATGCATAAATTGGATTGGAGAATAAGCAGATGACTACACAGGACACGAGAACACATCATGCGCAGTAATCTGATTTTGGAGGGGAGCAACTGCTGCCTCTAGCTACAGCGAAGAGAGAGGAACTATGACCAGGAAGGGTTACTGGATGAATATGTGGAAAACTATTGCGTTAATTATGGATATTTTTAACGCGCTTTTGAAATGGGTGAAAATTGATTAGTTTTAAGTAAAAGAGGTGGCACAGGGATTAAACTTTGAAAAAGATTTTCCAGAAGAGGCTAGTACGTGATTTAATCAGATGTACATTATAATATACAGGGTGTTCCAAAAAAATGGGACAAGTGTTTATTTCCTTAAATGTTACATCAAATCAATTCTTTGAAATTACAAAGTTTCAATAAAGAAGGTGGGTGATTATATGAAAACATTTTGCCATTTGTAAAGGTTAATAGTAAAAAGATTTTAAAAAATAAAATTTTTATTTTTATTTTTATAATGTAAAAGTATCAGTTAGAAAAATATTTTTCTTACAATTATTTACGCATACACAAAATTGTTTGTTTCAGTCTGCAAAGTTAGCAAATATATGTTTATTTCTAAATTAAGACCATCTAATCAAAAGTGTAGATGGATATTTTTTTTATAAGAAATGCAAATTCATAAAATAAAGAAAAACTGTCATATGCAAATATTTGTCCAGTAGTAAATCATTAAATCGTCATGACTTGAAAGAAAATTGTTAGTTGCGCACACTGTTGTTTTCTTTGACTGGTCAATAGCTTCAGTTCCAATTTAATAAAGATGAAAAGAGAATTTGAATATTTGAAGTATCTCAGAGTAATAATACATTAAGAAGAATTAAAGAAAAATCTGTGTGAAGAAGAATTAAAGAAAAAGTTGCTCGTACCTGCGTGCGTGATATTAAACTTTCCTAAAAAATGACGCACTTCAATCACCAGTAATATCTTAAAATGTTGATCATTTAAGCTGTATCTAATCGTACTGCAGATGCGCGTATTATTCAAGTATTTTTAGACGGGCTCAATTTAAGTGACGAAGATGTTGATTTTGAAGTAATTTTGAAACACATCAATCAAGGATTATATGGTCATTTTTTTAAATAAAAGTCACTAAATGCAATATTATTTTCTGATTTGACTTTTCAACAATCTATTGAGATATGTGCATTATCTCTATAATCTGTCCCATCCAGTGACATCTCAAAAATGGAAATGAGAAGCTATGATGTTTGATTCTCGGTATCCTGGTAGGTATAATAAAGTTGTGAGGGCGAATCGCCTTCTGCCGATGACAGGACGTACCTCCTAAGAGAGGAGAGGTTATATCGTAGTTGGTGTTGGCCATTAAGACTCAACCATAGTTTTCACCAATGCAATAGCGCCGTTCTGATCATTCACTTATACCATATGCCTTTGGGCAGGGCGGAGTGGTTCAAGTGTGCTTACCCTAATGGTTAAGCAAAATTTGATGATGAAAACGAACTATATAACCGTTTTTCCGCTACCTTATCATATAACATTACTCATTTAAAACAAATAAAACAATTTATTAAATAATATTCAGGTAATTTTCTTTCTAATTAGCCGAAAATTAATAAACACTTTCTCTCTATAGTTTTCTACGAATAAGGGCAGTCGAAAATTGGAAGTATTTTTCGATTATAAATAAGAACTTCAGTTTTTTCACAACTCTATCAAATAACAAAAAAATCATTTACGAAATAAAAAAAAATGTAATAATAGCATAATATCTTTCCTTTTATTACTTCATAGTTAACATTAATTAAATTAAACAAATGAGAATTAAAAAATAGAATGTGAATAAGCTTCTGAACACTTCCCCCTCCCTCCTCACTTTTCGAACTAAACAAAACATGGATGGGAAATATTTATAAAAGCTTGGTCTTAAAAAAGTGAAAAAAAGGTTCGAAAAGTAAAACTAACACTTTTGTATACTAAACTCTAGATTAAAGTTTATATAAAAATACTGGATCTTATAAAATGTAATTAGTATTTTTTTAAAGAGCTTCAAATTATGATAATACTAAATATAAATTAACATAATGTTACTTATACTCAAATCCGAACTCCGATATACGATACACTTTCATTAAAACGTTGAGATCTCACGTATCGATTTCAGCCGAAACATTTCGAAAATAGAAGACGCTTTCCAAGAATTATCTTATCGAACATTGAAAGACTCTAAATTTACATTTGTCGAAGACTTGAGTTTATCGCTTTAAAACAAGTGCCTTCGACTTAAGAAAACATGGAAAGGATTACGATAAGGATCAGTACTCGAGAGACAAATATTTATTGTTGCATTCTAATATAATATTTTATATTTAATCTACATACTTTACATTTTTGTAGATATTTCAGCTTAAAGGAAACTTTTTGGGGGAACAGACGGCATTAAATAAAATAAGAATGAGATTTTCTCTTTTAAAAGAGCTGCAAAGTAACAGAAAATCAATATTTTAGTAATGAAACAAAATTAAATATAATATATTTCATGTAAAAAAAATTATGATAAAAAAAATCTTCTTTTCCAATTATTGAATTGCTGTTTCCAAGAATATATATTTTTTAAATTTTATATGTCACATTTTGCTTTTAGAAGAGTGTTGCAAATTTCCATAAAAGAAAAGGTATACTAGCCATCTTTAGCAACAGGTCATTCGCCATCTTACAGTTCGTTAAAATTTTCAGTTAAATGTTTTATGTAACTTGTGTTTTAATGGCTTCTGCATCAAATTATTTTTAAGTTTCAAATTTTGATAGTCATATAAATTAGTCAAATAAAGGCCTGGATTGCCAAGTCAGTTTTTGCCTAAAAATCACGTTTTTTTTTCCTTTGAAAGACCAATTATTTACGTTTACAAATCTGTTTTTATTTTGTTCGACGATTATTATATCAGAAGATATAGATGTTTCTTTAAATCAAAATTGACGATAACGAAACTGGAAGTAGCACGGAAATAACCGGAAGTCAGTGTTTGGCACTTTAACACCATTAATATTCATTAATTAAAATTCACTAAAGGTTCTGTTGTGAAATGTGAACGTGTAGGACATGTTCAAAAGCGAGTGAGTACTCACTTGAGAGCTTTAAAAAAAATCTATTAAAAGTCTCGGGGGAAAAGGAAAGCTTCCAAACAATGTCATAAACAAAATAAAACTATTATGGCGTTGCAATAAGATCCAATGTCGATAATTTATTACAGATTCTAAGTGCAACACTTGCTGCATTTGCTCATGTTTGTTCCAATAAAAGCCAATGCACGGACAACGCCCAAAAGGATAGGATTCTTGGTGCAAATACCAACGTGCACTTTCAGAAGGCAGAAATATAAAGACTCATGTATAGGACTCCCAAAAAATATTATGGATATTATTAAGCCTACTTATATTAAATTATGTGACCAAAATCTTCTGAAAAAAATGCCTTCATGGGAAAACACAAAATGTTAATGAAAGTTTGAATGAATTAGGGACAATTATTCCCAAAAATACGTTTGTTGAATTGAAAATTTTGCGTTTAGAGACTAATATAGCTGTACTGTTTTTCAGTGATGGTTTTTTTTCTGGGAAAATAGAAATTTTTAATGAATTGGATATTATTCCAAGTCATTGCATGCTAACATAATATAGTAGCTTCAACAACGGGCGAATTGCTGCTGCATTTTTTTTAAAAATATGAGTACTGTAAACAAGGTCGTTCAGCATTTAAGTCTTATGTGCACTACAGAATAGTTTTCATACTTTATGTAATATCTCAAGAGTCATTCAAAAACAATTTCTCAGATTCATCATAAAATTTAATTTTTAGTTTTGCTTTCAAAGGGATTTAAATGACGTGGATAAAAATATTTTATTTTGTTTCTGTCTATAAATACACTTCAAAAAATTATGAAATCTAAACTTTACAGTCTTTTGGTCCTAAGAAACCATATTTTGCGAAATATTCTTGGCAATTCTAATTCTTCAATAAATAAATGAACATTTCTATCCTCTGCTATCAAATCTTTTAGATTTATAAAGTTTTGAATCAGCTTTATTATAAGTATATATACAGTGGGCCACAAAATTGCGTATACACCTTAGAAACTTAGAGACTTTTTGCAATTACAAATTAAATATTGCTTTAAGATGATTGAAATTTTTACCTTATATACTTTAGTCTATGCTTTACCGTACTATACTAATAAAATTGTTGCGTTTATTTATTTTTTGCGAAAAAAAATAAAAGATCTGAGACGAGAGGAAAAACAACACCACAAAAATAAGAACACCTTTATTAATTTCCTTTTAACTCACAAATTAATATTTTGTTGCATAACCTTTTGCTTGAATTACAGCTTGTAATCTTCTGGGCATAGATTCTACTAGTGTTTTAGTGGTTTCAACAGAAATTTTAACCCATTCTTCTCTCAGAACCTTCTTGAGAACTTCCTTGCTTGTGATTTCGTGCTCATGTACAGCTTTCCCTAATTGTGACCACAAATTTTCGATGACGTTTAGGTCTGGAGACTGGGCTGGAGTGTGTAATTGCTTCCTGCAATGGTACAGCAAATATAACTGCACAATCTTCGCTGTATGCTTGGGGTCGTTGTCCTGCTGGAATATGAAGCTTGACCCAAGCCCCAACTTACTGGCACTTTTTTTCAAGTTATCATTTAAAATCCCCAAACAAACATGTTTGTCCATAATACCATCAATAAAAGCAAGCTCTCCAACTCCTCCAGCCGACATACAACCCCAAACGAGGACAGATCCACCTCCGAACTTGACTGTCTTAATGGTGTTTTTAGGTGCCAGTGCTTTCCCAGCTTTTCTCCATACTTTAAATCGTCCATCGCGTCCGTAAAGATTAAACTTACTTTCATCAGAAAATATTACAGTGTTCCAGAAAGAAACAGGCTTTAAACGATGTTCTTTGGCGAAAATCACTCTCTTTTGTCTATTCACATACTTGATGAGTGGCTTTCGTATTGATGTACGGCCATGAAACCCATAGTGGTGAAGGGTACGTCGAATTGTTTCATCTGAGATCTTTTTCCTGATTGTAGAGGTAGATTGTAGAGACATCGAAAAGCTAGTTTAGAGGCACTCACCCTCGGATCTTTCTTTGCTGAGTGAATGATCTTCCTCTTCGCTGTAGTACTCAGTATTTCTTTACGTCCTCTTCCAGGAATATTGGCCACAGATCCAGTTTTTTTATACTTCTGTAGTATTTTTTGGACACAACCATGAGTTACACCAATCAGCGAAACGATTTCTCGAAGAGATTTGCCCTCTTTCGACCATTTTACGACCAATAAACGTTCAGATTCAGTAGTTTCTCTACGAGAGCTCATTTTACGATTTTTAATAAGAAAAAATACTATTTAAAAGCGTTGAAGTGCAATAGCAAGTGTTATAAGCAGCACTACTCCTAAAACTCTTTAATGAAAATTTGAAACTAAAAAAAGTGGTGACAAAATTTACAAATATAAGAAGTGTATACTCAATTTTGTGGCATGGTTTTCTATCTTTTCTTCGAATTGTTTAACTTTTTTAGTAATAAAAAAGTTAACTATAGAATTGTATTATTATAGGATGGTAAAGCAGAGGTTAAAGTATCTAGGATAAAAAAATTTATCTATTTTAAATCAATATTTAATTTGTAATTGGAAGAAGTCTAAAAGTTTTAGAGGTGTATACTCAATTTTGTGGCTCACTGTATATACATAAATACATGTTTTAATGAAAATGGAACGGGAGCTCTACCTTTTTAAATATACTGTAATTCAAGTATCAAAAGTAATATATTTCCTTAACGTCCTTTTAAACATGCAATTATAAAACTATGCAGTATGTAACTATGTAAACGTTGATATTATTTGTTTACCTTTGACAAAAATAGAATTTCTACAGTAAATATTCATTTTAAGGGGAAGATCATTTTAACTTCATATACATTTTTATCTAAAAAACATCGCCTCCTTTTACAATACCTGACACGTTGTGTTTAGCTCCGGCATTACTGAAGCGAGTCGAATATGAATTTCGGACCATTTCCTGCGCACTGATAAGGTCCAAAATTAGACACACATTTAAAATTCAAGTAATGAAATCATAATCCTAGTACCATCTATTTTGCTTTGTACATTTTTGAATTACTAAACTCACAAAATGAATAAAATTTTAAAAATGATTATTTTTGGTCTCAAGAAGATAAAAAAAATGAGGAGCTTCATCAAGATCTCGAAGTCGATATTTTTGTCGATTGCAGTATTTTCCCTTTATAATATTTCAAATACGAGAAAAAAATAAATCGAAGCATTAAATCCTTATTATCCAATTATCATATAAAATCATAGCGAAACAATTAGATAACTATTATTACAAATAATAAATTCAATAGAAAACAAAATAAAAAGATTTCTGCATTAACCAGTAGTTTACATTTCGAATATGAGAAAATACATTTAAAAAAAATCATAACATTAGATGAAATTCGCAACTATTATATAAAACCTTAAGCAAATAATATTTTAAAATTAGTGATGAATAATAAATTCAATAGAAAACGAAACAAATTGGCACCAGTTCAATTCGAATGTGAGAAAAATAAAAGGAATCATAATACTGGATGAAATGTGTTATCACATAATTCAATTACAATTATAACGAATAATAAATTCAATTGAAAACGAAACAAAAAGGCACCAGTGCAATCCGAATATGAGAAAAATAAAAAGGTATCATAATACTGGATGAAATTTGCTATTATCACATAATTCAATTACAATTATAACGAATAATAAATTCTGTAGAAAACAAAACAAAAAGACATTCAACATGAGCTTACTCTTCATCTAAATTACTTAATAATCCCACGCTTTCTCTTTTCTACTCTTAGCTTTGCATTAACTTCTATGGCGAGAAATTAAACTCACGTAATTAAGGCAGCGAGACACAAGGCAGGAAGAAAAAAAAAATAACCCACAAACGTGAAAGCCAAGCTTTGTTGTAATACGAATTAAAGAAGAGTCAGAACGGAAGTGTTTTTGCTTTCTAATTTCCAACGCACGTTTCCCGAAAACAAATATTGATTTGTCTCCATGTTCGAAAAGATAAAACAGCTTTGTGCATGTCGTTTGTTTTCTTCGAAGGAATGCCTCATTAAAACTCTTCGCAGCATTTTAACGTTCTACTGTAGTCTTTTTTTTTTTTTTTTTTAAAGGGAAGAAAAAATGAGTAGACAAACATTGATGGCGAAAACAAGAGTTTTTATATGATTTACACAGAGAATTCCAGATAACAATTCTTTTACAACAATCACTAAATCAATAGCTTCAATCTGGCATTAAGAATGCCAAAAAGAAGTCAATTGATGCTTGATAAATGTAAAATAATTTTATTACTACAGATTTTGAATCTACTGCACATCGTGTTTAACAGTAAGAACAATTTTTTTACTGACTGAAATAAAGTTTTATTATATTTTCCTATTCCTATTCTTTATTATTTTTCTTTTTTATTAAAGTTTTTTTTATATCTTCTGTAGTGACAGAAAGCTATTTTGTAAAACTAGAATTTACGCTGTTTTTTAAGTTCTTCAACTTTATCTGATTAAATATCGTTTTCTACTTACAACAGAAACTTTCGTTCTCGGTGGCATTATTTAAAGTTTAAAATCAAATATATTGACATTTATTTGAATTTATATATCGTTTATTTTATTTATAAATTTTTCTTTGGGTTATCTTTTTTATAAGTAAATTAATTAATTAATTGGTTTGCCAATATAAAGAAACAATTTTATAACTAACAAATCAAAGTACGAGGTCTGGTGTAACCTTAAATGTTCCTTTAGAATTTTATTAGTTCACGTACTAAGCAATTTACTATTGTACAATGTAATTCGTATAAACTTTTTTATATATAGAGATCGAATTCATGAATTCTTTTCATTATGAAGGGGGGGGGAAATGCTTTGTCTTATACAAAGTCATGCTGTTAATTTTTCTTTCTAGATTTACTTTCTTAGAAAAAAGAATATTCAGTCATTTCATAAATAGCAATTGAATTTATTTAGCAAAAATTCAGCATTTAACAAAATGATGCATTAATGAGTTAAATAATTAACTGATTAAGTTCATTTCTGATTATTTATGCAGGAGGGTTATCAAAAGATTCAAGTCAAAGAGTTTCTATGCAATTTATACGTATCATTATTGAAGAATCTCTAGATTTGCAATATATATTAAATATTCTGGATACTCAATTAGCATGGCGGCAACAGATTAACATCGCTGCTAATATCTAAATTATTTTTCGGCCGAGGTGAAATTAAACTTATTATTTAATCATTAATTTTATAAATCTAGCACTGATTATATCAGCTTTATTACAATTCTTCATAGCTTGTAATGCCCACGCAGCAATACGTTAAAAATACAAACTTTTACATCGTTATAATAATTTTATTTGAATAATGAATTTCACTTTGAAATATGTTATAATCTCTATAGATAATTAAATATCTTCGAAAATAGTTATTTCCGAAAGCTGAAGCTAGCGCAGTTGCTCTAGAATTGAATCTAAATTAATTAGCTGTGTTTAATTCGCTTTGAAGAAATATGAAAGCTATTTTGATATGGACTTCCGAACCGTGGTTTAAGTCAAAATGACACCAAATCTTTCCTCCCTTCTAATTTTCTACCCACACCAACGGAAAGACAAATTATGTTGATGGATTTTAACGTGAACCAGAACCAACAACTTGGTTTGGTTTGGTTATATTAACGTCCCGTTTAAAGCAACACGGGCTATTTTGGGACGGACCTCGTAATTTTGAACCTCGGTCAGATGACGAGAACGACACCTGAGCTGGCACCCCCTCTCCACACCACACCAGCGGGATGACGTTTGGTCAGGACGGATTTAACGTGCAACTGACCCCCTTACACGACGGTTCTTCGGTGTAATCGGGTCTCGAACCTGAAACCCTCCGGTTCCGAAGCCGAGACCGTACCACCAGGCCACCGCGGTCCCTCCAACAACTTGTACGGTTATAGAAAAGAGTTTCGAATAAGGTACCCTTCTGTTCCGAAGCCGAGAACTTAATCCACGTCCATTGCGATTATAAGGATCGAACCCAAAATGGAATTTTAAACTATCATGCCGTTATTATATAACATTTCACCTAATTTCTTATAACAGAGAAACAAATCTGAATATTTTCCATTTTCTGATTAGAAGGTTCGTTAAACTCCTGCTGGCATCTTGGCATAGGGGCAGGGCGTCTTCCCCTTGATCTGGGTATCCCCTTGACCCCCTTGACCGGGGTTCGAGTCCCGGATCGGGCATGGTTGTTCTGTCTGCTATCTGTGAGGTGTGTGAATGTGCTCCCTGTAAAAAGGGGTTGTGAAAGCGAATGTGACGCATGTAGTAGCTAAGTCGTACTCTTGGCCCTAG
Source organism: Argiope aurantia (assembly GCA_026543865.1). Lineage (NCBI taxonomy): Eukaryota > Metazoa > Arthropoda > Arachnida > Araneae > Araneidae > Argiope > Argiope aurantia. The sequence continues at coordinate 252,559 of JAPMOR010074450.1, forward strand.
TTGGCGCTTCTGAAAAAACAAGAAACACTCACTAGGCTTAAATTACTGACAGATCTGTCAGCGGGCTTATAAAGTGCCATAAGTAACAACAACAATTGTACTCCTACGTAAAAATGTTAAGTGAAAGGGTATTTTGTTGAAACTCTGTGGCAACACTTCAGACATTGATTTGTATCGAGTGCCATTGTTGGTCTTTAATGCGACAATTTTAGTTTGTCTGAAAATCAATCATAAACAATCTCAGCAAGTGGCATCCTATCTGAAAAAGTATGCAGAGATTCGCATTTTGTGGGTGAAAAGGTATAACTTTAGTGAAATTTATCAGTAGTTGCAGGAAGTATATGATGAAAATGCAATGTCGCATCAAGTTGTCACGAAGTGGGTACAATATTTGGGAATGGGCGGACAAATACTGACGGCACTTAGAGAGAGGGAAAATCATCCCGCGACAAGTTCTTATATCGCTACTCGCGTGAATGACATTGGACAGAATTTTTTTGCAAAAGGCATTGAAAAACTTGTGCCATTCCTCGACAAATGTTTAAATAACGGAGATAATTTATATCGAAAAGTAGATTTCGAATGAAACTTTATAATGCAAATAAATAATTCGATTCTATGTTTTTTTTAAGCAGGGAACTAACCTTTTGACTGACCCTCATATAATAAATAATTTTTATTTTTTTAATATAATAAATTCTTATAATAAGATTAGGAAAGGTCAAGCAAAGGGTTTTAAGATGTCAACGCTTGCAAATGTGGTCTGTGCATGGAACCAGAAAATACTTCTCAGTTTCAGATTCTGAAATCTTCCGTGCGTTTGATCATGCTTCAGGAGGCGTTTATTTCGTAAAAAAAAGGGGGGGGGAGGGTAGAGGAGAATTGAAAAAATGAGATATTTGCATTTAACAACAAGGTGGACTCAGATTATTCTTGAAACTAGGAAACATAATTTTTCTACCTTATCACCCCTTAACGAAATGTAAGCGACAAAAAGTGCTAGTCTCGGAATTCTCAAATAAACAGTAGTTCCAGTACTGAATGAAATGTTAATAAACTAAACAAGTTCCAAGAAACTTACTTTTGACTACTGAGGGAGGGGGGGGGGATACAGCATCAACCATCATCAATCGATTTCACCTTTATAAAAGAAGTTTCTCTCCGGAACTGAGCAATATTTTAGCCTCCCCAAACACAGCTACCACAGACACCCCTTTGTAAATACTCAGCTGCCCTCTCTCCCCAATACAAATACCCCCCTAGCAGTCCCAACAGCTACCACCACGAAGGCAAATCCAACGTAATGGGGGCCACGTGCCCCGAAGGTTTCAATTCCCCCCTTGTCAATCGAGCAAATCTCC
>JAPMOR010074450.1:253929-275246 GCA_026543865.1 Argiope aurantia
TGTATGTAAAACTTGGTGTTATCTGGAACCCATAATGCACATCTTTAATTATGTGGGTCATAATGGTCTATCTTTCCCCATATATTTCTTTACGGTCCAACTAATGGAAAAGAAATTTTTAGTATAAATCACCCAGGTTTAAGCTGGAACTTCTGAAAATCTAAATTAAACATTTAAAAGGTCAAATTTAGATAAAATTGCATTGTAGTGGGATGAAGAAAAAGTTTAAACAAGTGCTGCTGATATATGTATTTTTTAACAAATATTTTCCAGTTCGTTTTGAAAAATTTGAAATTAGTAACTAAAGGTGTTTTTTTTTTTTTTTTTTTTTTCCTGTTTTTTAAAATTTTTTTCGGGGACAGTTATTTTTTTACAAAAAAGAAAACCTAAAATTAATTATTTTTTAAACTAATCAATGGGCTGAAGATATTTCTGAAAACAAGAAAGATGGTAGAGTAAAACAATTAGGGGCACCAATTTTCAGGAAGAAAACATCAATTTAATGCAATATTTTTTTATTATCCAATTGATTAATTTCAGTTGAAGAAATAATATTGCACAGCTTATTAATTAGGATTATTTTTAACCTTATATTTGATTTGCTTTGATTTTTACATAGCAAGTTACTTTGTCTGTGATTTCTAATTTTCTTAGTATTGAAAGAGTTGTATAAGCAACTTCCGGACGTTCGGAATTAAAACAGAAATAAGAAACAAACGTTTCGAAAATTTAAACTTTCGAAAATCTCATTTAATATCATGAAATACGATTTAAATAATGCTTATTAAATATAGCAGCAAACGATAAAATTCTCCCAAGGTCAAAACGGGCCTTCTTAACAGTGAGGCAGGAGACAAAAAAAAGAAAAAAAAGAACGATCATTAAAAACGTGATGAATTGGGAATCCGCATTAAAAGTTATCTCACTACAGAGCTGCTGAAAAGTGTTAAAAGAAAAACAGAAAAAAATAAACAATTTATACTTTCGCAGAAACTCTCACAGCGGCAAACCTTTGTAGATCGGTTTAAGGAGCTGAAAGCGCCTTGTTGAAAATTTATCAGAAGTAATTAGTTTGGGTAAACAAATCATTCACGAGAGAATTGGAAAAAGAACTGAAAAAATTAAGACAGAATTCGCAAAAGGGAGTTCAAATATAACATTTGTTAAGTACTTTTAGCACTCAAATGGCGATGAATAAATGAAATTATCGTTTGCTTGAAACTATATTATTAAAAAAACTTTTTTGATACTTAAAAGTTAGAATTAATTAATTTAAATAGGTTAGTGCATAATTGATTCTTTGGATTTTCTGAGGAATTTTGAAGAAAATAGTAATATCGGAATTCTTCAATATAAAAAAAAATCCTCTTTTTTTCTTTTTTAATATTTCTGGTTCAATCAACATTCTCAATGTTTTAAGAAGATAAAATTATCACTTTTCTCTTTCTTTTTTCCCTTTTTTAGAATTTTTATTTAAAAACTAGAAGACATATCTGATATATAAATTAAAAAACTTAAGTACAGATTAGTAAAAATAAATAGCTTATGTATAGAATAAATAATCACATAAAATAATAAATTCATGTACTTAATGTTTCATTTCGAATTTTAAATTAAATTTCTGTTTCAGCAGCCGTTGATTATTTTTAAAAATTCCGCACTCATTATTTATATGCCTATATTATGCAATAAATCTGCAGTTAATATTACAAAAAATACTTATTTTTTTCCTAATTTTGTCAAGTAAATTTGAAAGATATTTATTATTTTATTGAAAAATATTTAGTATCATATTTCTATTAACCGAAAATATGAAAATTAAATATTAGAATAACAACAAAGACAAGAATGAATAAAATGAATTAAATTCTGGAGAAAATGTCTGTACGGATGCAATTCCAATTCAATGGACCAAAATCAAATTTAACTATTTCATTAAAATATCATATATGGAATACTAAATATAAAATTGTTGATAGTTAAAAAGTTTTAAATACAAATTCTATGGTTACAATAATAAGTGGCCATATATTATTTAATGATTTTACAGACTTAAGGAATTACGATTAGAATGTAAATTTAAGAAAATAATGGCATCCTTTAAAATGAATTTTTAAGAAAAAAACCTCAAGCAAACAAATTCTACATTTTTTTTTTCTTTTTGAAGTCAAGTGAAAAGTTTAATGCATTTTGATAACTGAAAAGAATGATATTAAATAAACCGAAAAAATAAATACGATTTCCCACATCTTTTGAATTTTGACCTCTGAAGTTTATGAAAATATTAAAAATAAAATATTTGCAGAATTCTAACGAACATATTTTTTTATAAGAATAAAAAACAGTTTGTGGTCAGAATTCGAATTATGTATTTTTTTTTTCATTCGTTGTTTTGAATTTAAATAAAAGAAAGCAAAATATTTTATTAGAAAATTTAAATAATTACATTCAAATTATTTATTTTGATATAAAAAAAGAGATGACGCTATAAAAAAATGAAATGTTTTTTTTTTTAAAGAACTTCCATCGGAAGCATGAAGATTGAGAAAGCAATAAACAGTAAAGATTAGAAAAAGAAAATTGTTTCGCTTAATGGTAACATCACGATTTCATGAGCAATCAATCTTTCGAAGGAAATTTATGATTGGATGGCATAGTTGTCGAGCACTTGTCACGTGGGTAGTAACAAATGAGTTGCTGAAAGCTTCGCACTCGAGAATAAACATATCGGAAGATGTATTGACAAGTCAAGCAAATTGTTCTTCACAGATAAAAGCGCAATTCAGGCGTGTAAACAACTATTCGGTTTTGTAACTTAACGCTTACTATTAAAATATATATAAAATCAAATGAAAAAATCATTAAGATTTATTTAAAATTAATTATAGAGAGTGAATTGAGAATTTTTAATCAACACATTTTAAATATTATTACGGTTAGAATATAAAATCAATGCATACCTGCTGCTTGCATTTTTATTCTGTTAAATATTTTTTTATGTAGTTTTGAGAACATTTGTCTAAAATTTTAGTTTTCATTAAAAATTAAATTTATGACATAATATGGATACCTCATTAATATTATGCGTAATATTAGTAAAATACATCATGAATACCAAAATTAACTTTAAAAATATAACGCGCGTTGCAAAAATTATTTCTTATCTTTTGAAAACGTTATTACTGCATGCACATAATTATCCAAATTTATGCAAGAATATAATTTATCCCATTAATATAGAAATGGGATAAATTATATTCTTGCTAACTTTAGGGAACTAAGACCTAAAAAATCTTTCAATAAATCTGATTGCTTATTAATATGCTCTCTGATTGATTTGTGAAATAATATTAAATATTTGACATACAATCTAATGCGGGCATTCATTTTTTTAATTGATTAAAATATTTGTTTTTAACAAATACCATTTACAAACTATTTGATCAAGTTCTTTTAGAAATAATAATTAAATGTCAGACGATTTTAATTTGTCCGTCCTTTTTGCTCCTTGCCTCCTCCTTTAACTATTGTTTCATTACTGCAATATTCTTTTTTCGCAAGCTTTTCTACGTACATCTTGTATTAATAATTCTTAAAGGTAGAGAAAAAAATTTAATAACTTTAAGTGATAAAAAAAAGAACTTACCATCTTGATTATTCGAAGATAAATCTTCTTCCACTGGTGGTAACGGGGCCGGCAATCTTCTCCTGGTGGTCGATGCCCCTTCAGCATCACAGCTGACCACCCACAAAAAACACATCGCTAAAATCCAATAATGTTCGAACATTTTTCGGCCACCCGCAAAAGAGTTTCCGAAAAAAACCACACGAACGTTTAAACAATAATCCAAAATGTCACAACCGAAAAATGTTGTCAAACTCCCCCGAACCCGCAAGCGATTCGATTTACGGCAAACGATAGTTTTTCAACGATGCTCCCGCATTCACAGGACAGTACCGTCGAACGGAATACTTAACACTAAACTAATCGGAGATGCTAGCAGACGAATTTCTTCGCTGAGAGTTGGATGAGTACGGCTGCCATTGGCAAAGATTTAGCGTGAGTTGGCGACATTTTAGAGTTTCAAGCGCATTGGAAATAAACAGCTTTGGCGATGAAACTATTCATGGTGAAGATATATTATAAAATTTCGAGATGTGCTGAAATAAGTTTATGTCGGTATTGTCAACGACAGACAAGTAAAAGCGTCGGTGAAAAATATTAATTAGAATTCAAATGTTTTTAAAAATAATTATTATACTGCAGCAGAATTAAGTTTTACTAGAAAAATCTTTATACATTATGTATATTCCTTAAACGAAACCTCAATATTAATTTAATCTTGGTGGAATTTAGAAAATTTTCCTCAAAACAAAATAAGAAAAGATAACGATCAACTTTTCAAAGTTCAAAAGTTAATTTAATACCTGTTAAACAAAAATTAAGCAAGTTCTTAGGTGTTTGAAGATACATTTAGCCAAAAATATAATTTTATAGAAACGATTATCTATCGTAAAATTTAAAAATCAAATAATATCTGCATCAAAAATTTTCTTTTAAATAATACATGACAGTTTAACTTAATATGTCTAAATGAACGTATATTAACATTAAATAAATTAACATGTTAAAAATGTGCCGAAATGTGAAACTGAATTTATCATTCTATTAAAAGATGAACTTCATAATGCACACTACTCAGAATCTCAAAATACTGAATTTCACTATTACCCAATATTACAAATACCATCGCTTCACTTTTAATTCCACATGGAACTGTTGAAATTTTCAACAGAAACCTCTTTCCTTGCCTTTCAATAGCAGAAGAAAAACACGCGATTAAATGTTTATCCATGAAACCGATTTGATTCATTAAAACAATGAAATCCATTATTAAAAATTATGAAACGTACACATTTTTTTAAACAATTACTAAATTTTTTTTTAAAACGAAAACATTTTTTTATATACTTTCAAATAGTGTAAAAATCGAATTTTTGCAATAATATTTTCTGGCATTATAGCGGAAAAATGCTCAAATTCTCGTTTTCTATTTAATTAATTTTTAAGAAAAATTTAATTAAATAGTAAACGAGAAATAAATTAAAATTAAATAGTAAACGAGAATAGTAATATATATTTTGACTCCATGATGCCAAAAATATATCTCTGCCAAATTTGGCAGTCAAGGTGTAACGATTTGCCCTACAGATCACCAACACAATGACACATATATATTCTCCTTGATTAATTGTAAATTACTCTTTTTTTTACTTTCTTGTATACCAAGTAATAATGCCAAAATATTCGAATTCAGTTCGAAAAGTTACTGTCAAAAAATTCGAAATCGAAATTTTTACGACCTCTCTGTATGTGAAAAACACATCTCTCTATCTGCGCACACGATAATTCAAAAATGTTTTAAACCAGAGGGTTAACGGATTTCCATTTTGATCCTCCAAGCTCTGACGAAAAATTGAAACCGTTTGCAGTTCCAAACGGTTCTTTCATATATTTGAGTCTAATATATAAATTAACAAAATTTATATTTGTCAACATGTGAAAAAAATGTTGTCAGTAATATTTATTAAAAAAAAATTGCAAGAATTGGCAACTTAATAAAGGTAACTAGGTAACTATATAATTACAATCAATGCAATATTACTTACATATACACAAAGTGTTTACACCTCATTTGTAGATTTATTTTAAATTTTGAACTAAATACATTCAAAGGAAATCTGGCTATCCGAGTAGAAATGAACACGATAACTGCAAAATATAAAAGGCTAGATAAATAAAATTTAATTCTAAGGTCTAGCATCTAAAATGTAGATTCGTATGAAATTTTGAATCAAATCTATCAAAGACTTGACAGTCTGTCTATACTTCCGTATGCATGTAAAAGTAATAACTTAAAAATTCAATGACTTAAATAAATAAAATCTGGAACGTGATCTTGTGGCAGCATTTGCAAGTTCTCTGTCAAATTTTGGTTTGAATTGATCTGAAAAAAGGTGTCAAAAATATAAATCCGATTTTCAAATCTCTTGTGCATTAACCGCATTCCAGCAATTAATTTCTTTTCAAATAAATCGCCAAAGACTGTACAATAAATTCAAGTCAAAGATCTATACTATTATTCCTAGGAATTATTATTCCTAGTATTCCTAGAAAGACATTCACTTTTCTAAAATTCAAAAATTTATGAAGGAGAAGCAAAATAATATCATCATTAGAGACTACACGAGAAAATTTCGGGGAGACATGCTATTCGTTGCAATACAGGCATTAAAGTTGTATTATTTCAATAGTTTTACAACTGTTTTGCTTTATTGTGCACATGCAACGAAAGAATTCGAAGACTTTACAGCTGTACTTTTCAATGGAGTTGAGTTCCATGACATCATAGCGACATTAAAAACTTAAGTTTATTAGTCATCTATTTAAAGTTGCACATTGACTTTCGTGGTAATGTAATTTTATTTTCTGATTCCTGAAGTTAACCTCAAAGATATAAAGTGGAATTTTGTTTCTTTATCGTTCAATGGCAGAAAAAGTTCATGCGATTAAATAATTGATGAAACAATGAAAGAGGCTTTAATTTTATCGCTGCAATTAAATCTATTGATAAAATTTCTGCAAAATACAAATAATAATTATAAATAAAAAAAATTTAAAAAATCACAGATTTAAAAAAGTATTTGCACAACAATGAAACTAGTGTTATTGAAAAGAAAATTAGAAAAAAATGTTATTAATAATTGATTAAAAATCCTTTTAGAGCAAGGTGTATTTCAGAAGTTATTGCAAACAAATGTCAAAATATCGTTTAATTTTTAATTAATTCAAATTCTTATTCGAATTTTACAAAAAGCTATTCGAGGTGTACATTTCTACCATCCAAAATATAAATAGAATTAAAAAAAAAATCAAGAAACTCAGGAAAAATTTGCGTTTACTAAATTGGTATTATTAAAGACAATTTTTTTAAATCTTAAAGTTGATTAAAAATATTTTTTGTGCGGGGATATTTCTGGGATTATTCATGATAAATGACGAAATTTCGCTTAATTTTTAATTAATTAAAATTCGAATTTAATCAAAATCTCTCCAAAATATACATTTCTTTCATCCGAAATACCTCTATTGGGTAGACCTAAGACAAACGATATTTCCTGTAGAAGACCACACACACATTTTTCTTTATTATTAATAGGCATACAGCCAGCTTGCTTTTTAGAATTTTCTTGACGTAGGATTGAAAAGAATATTGGAAGAATATAATATAACAGTTGTTAATATTGATGCTGCTTGTACCCTACCATGCATAATTTTAAGAAATACATACGAAACTTTGTATAAAATGTATCCTTTACGCTGGTTTCAGAATTGTACGGAATATTTCGAAGAAGAAAAACTTGAAAAGAAGAGTGGGTGATGTGTGTGTGTGGGGGTGGGAGGGTAGGAAAGCACCAGAGCAGTCGATATGAATGGCTCTTAATTTTTCAAGTGCACCTACTTGACCGTTTGCCAAGAAACTGTGTCTACAACTGATATTGATTCCGCTCGCCTAGACCGAGCGAAGGAAGGAAAACCTATTAAGTGTTCTCATTAACTACACGCAATTAGCTCCTTAAAAAGGGGACTACGTGTAATAGATTTCGATATGGGACGCATTTACTCTGATATGTGTCATTTATTGTTACAAACGAAGGAGACAATTTTTGTGTAAGGAATCCTTAGAGCTATTGCTAGGAAACACGTTTAGATCCTCTGCCAAGTTTTGGAGCAATTCATTTTCAGAAATCATCATAATTATATGGTTAATGATATTATTCAGTGGCAATTTATGTTGGCAATTCATTGAAAACTATCCATGGCTATATCAACTAGCGGCGGAAGCTTGACAGCTCAGAAATTAGAAGTGCAGCAAAATTACTTAGTAGCTACGATTTTTAAGTTGAAATCCTCATATGAAATTTACCACATTTCAAAAATCTATCTATACAAAACGCTAACTACGCGATCACTAATTACTTATTGCTGAATGACAACATGAGTGAAATGTAAATAAATTACTATATGAACATTTCAAACTGCTTCTTTCATGTTTTTGCAGCTGCGCTTGATTCAATGTACCGTTAATTAAAAGAGCTGCAGTCTGTTATTAGGTATGCTTTAGAAAGGGTTGACGTTCCTTTAAGTCAGAAGAAACAATATTCAAAAGAAATAATAATAATAATAATAAAAGGCGTCAAACAAAAAGTTTAACGAAAGTTAAAAAGGCTTAACTGTTGTCAAACGGATTATCGCTGTGACTTAACTATTCCTTATCAATTGTTTAAAAATTCAATTATCTGGACAAAAAAGATGGTCGCCAAAGGCTATTAGCATTAAATAACGAATATATGATATAAATTCCTTATAGATGGAAAAATTATAAAAACTTTGAAACTATAATTTAGCAAATAAAATTATCATAGTCTATCTCTTCACACACATTTCCATCTTTGCTCAGTTAGCTCGATAATACTTGTCCAAAAATTGGTTTGGTTTGGTTTAATTATATTAACGTCCCGTTTTAAAGCAACACTAGGGCTATTTTGGGACGGACCTCGTAATTTTGAACCGCGGTCAGATGACGAGGACGACACCTGAGCTGGCACCCCCTCTCCACACCACGCCACACCAGCGGGAGGACGTTTGGTCTTGACGGATTTAACGTGCAACAGACCCCCTTACACGACGGTTCTTCGGTAGAATCGGGTCTCGAACCTGAAACCCTCCGGTTCCGAAGCGGCCCTACTTGTCCAAAAAAGAATATGAAATAAGATGTGCTATAATAATCTGCAAAGTTCATCTCTTTTTACGTGTAATAATTAACAATGACTAATTCCTCATAAAAATTTTCATCTGAGTAACGTTTTAGAAAATTAGCCAGGTTGCTTTTTTTTTTTTTTTTTTCAAAGAGTAAACTAACGAATGAAACAAAAGAACGAAAGAAAGTTGAATATTCATTACACTACATGAGTTTCTATCGAGGCAAAGAGAATGGAAATTCAAACTCATAAACAATTAATAGGATTGGGGGGGGAGGCAAAGGCGAATTTTGAATTTGACAAAAAAAGGGTGGAGGGGGGGGGGTCAGTTCTTCTGCAGCTGTAGAGTCTCTAAATTCAAAGGGAGAAAGGATTGCTTTTGGTCTTCAAATCAATCAGTTACGTGCAATGTGTTTTCATGGGTTACATGACGAACGGTTTTGTCTCTGTTTCTCTTGTTTCTTGATACATTTCTTGTTTTACTTTTGAGTTTTCATCGAACTTTCAGATTGAAAAACGAAGCAAAGAGCATCAAACTCTTAGAAACAAAAAGTAAACATATTTTTTTTAAAAAACGAGAAAATAAAATTTTTAATTGCGGGTGTCGTCTCCCAGAAACTTTCTCGCATACCCTCTAATAAGTTCACTTGTATATTATTAACCGTATACCACTCGCGAGCAATACTTACGAAAGAGCGATCGATTGCTAGGATGTAGCTAATACAAAACTACTAGAAAACGAAATGTGCATTTTGGACATCTTTTTTCCAACCAATTAAAGCCAAAATTTGACAGTTTAAAAATGAAGTCACAAAATCACATACCAAATGTTGCATATTTCAGTCATTGAGTTTAAGTTATGAAGTTTGCATGCTTATGAAAATATAAACCAACAGACGGTCAACCCTTTCCAAATTTTAATATTTATCTACACTTTAGATGTTGAATCTGTATAATAAATTTTATCCTTTTAACTCTTCGTTTTGTCGTTCTCGTATAAGCTCACATTCGGACAGACTGATATCCTCTGAATGGATTTAGTTCAAAATTTGCAAGATATCTACAAATCTGGAATAGAGATCATATGCCAAATTTCATCAGCTTAGCTCACAGCACTTTTGAGCTATCGTGTTCACAGACACAAATTAAGTTATTTATATATTGAAAATATTAAGTTAAAAATGTAATGAAAATATGAAATTAAAATTACCAGTACGTAAAAGGGGGCCTCACTACCTAGGACCGCAAAATGCTTACATTTGCCAGAGCCATTTAATACATGAGCGTTTGATTCACAAAAAATTTTAATGATACTGATTCCTCATGCACATTAGAAATTCACCGAAGTTGGATTTTGAGTACAAAGCTCGATCCTTTGAGTACAAAGCTCGGATCCATCTTCTTACGTTTACGTTATATTATTGATCACGTGATGCATATGACGTACATCGAAAAAATATTATTTTCGAATTCACTGTAGATTTCTTGGTGGAGGAAGATGTGATGTCAGCAGCGTTATAGAAGACATCTTGAAATTAAACGTTAGATGATAATCGCAACGCCATTTGTTGTGTGACTATGACGCCATATAAATTCATTCCATTTTTTACTTCCAATTCAAATTAAAAATTAAAATAATTTCATAACAACAAAATTTTCTAAAATGATTTTAGGCTGTAGAATTTCAAAATTTCATAAATTTGCTAACATTCATATCAGCTTTTAAATTAAAATGCCAAACATTAATACTTAACTAAAAGTTTTGTAAAAATTTTATTTTAAAGAACAAAGCAAAAATTAAAACGAATTATCTGGTAGATTCTGAAAAATTCAGATTATCTTTTGTCTAGGTTCGCTTCGGAAATAACATATGCTGCATCGGCTTAGTAATAGCCATTTTAGGATTAAAAAAAATATTAGTAGTAAGGGTAGCTTGTATAAAAAAAAAAGCTTTGATGGGACATTAATAACAGGATTACGAATCGCGGTGATCTTCATTTTGGTCTTTGCCATCACGCGCGAGACAGATGTTACATTGTGATCGGTGACGTAAGCAAAAGAAGTGCAAACGAAAAATCAAACGACTTGGCTAAGTTCAGATAATTAATTGGATTTTTATGAGTTGGAGTTTTTCAATGATGTCAAAATATTGGGTATGACAAAAATAAAGTAATTATTTAGTGATTACACATTGAAATATTTTTTTAATTTAATTCGCCTTTTCTATATTTACTCTAAGCATTCTCTATTTGACAAACGATAAAAAATATTTAGTAAAATAGCGAAAAAGTAAACGAAATATAATTATCAATAGTTTAATTATATTATCGAAGGTTTTTTTAAAAATTTTTTTATTATTGTTTCTGTTACGGCAATGTAACAGCAGACGAAAAGTAAAAGATTTAATGTTATAATTTAATTATATGTAAATATTAAAAATGCCGAAATAAATTATTGCCTTTTGTAAATCTCTTCTACACGCAAACGACTTTTTCTATTTGAAGAAGAAACTGCATCATTTATATTTATTTTCATGCTTTTTTTAAATCTTTATTTATTCCAAAACGGTGTTTCTATTCCTTGGTTGGCAACGATTCAGTTCCTTATGCAAGTCACGCGCATACCAAAAAATCTAGAACTTTTTTTTTTCTGTAGTCAAAATATTTTTTACTTCATTTTCATGTTTGTCATGCTTTGTCTGTAACTTAATTACTTATATTAAATTAAAATGTTTTCATGCTACCTAGGAACTTATTTTTTCTCCAGACAAGTCTGACGAATAATATTAAAGAAACATTTTCATAATTTTTACATGATAATAATTTATATTCCTTTGCAATGAATTTTGTATTATTATTATTTTAACTCTTTCAAAAAAATTAAGGTCTACAGTCTTTTGCTATTTAAATTAACTCTGATTAGATTTCATTTCTGTTTTATTTGTATTAAAAGTCAGCAATGGAATTTCTCTCGAATCTTTATTTTGAGAATTTATTGATTTTCAAATTAAGCGCAACATAATTTTGAACTTTTTCGACTTAAATGTCGGCACAGGTCAAAACGTACATTTTCTACTTTATATCTAAAATAGTTATAAAGTAAAAAATGTGCGTACTTTATATTTAAAATAGTTCGGAATCTTGAATCTATGTAATCTTGTGCTAAAATCTCGACTAGGGGATTCTAGATTCGAAACCGATTCCATTATCAATCCATTGCGCTTGTGGACTTGCACCCCGATTCTGGGGTACAGCCTTAATCTTCCTCCAAGGGACGCAACCAGAGATAAGGAGAAAGATGATAATGGCACTGTTTTTTTGTGTTTTTTGCCTCCCAACAACGTATGTCGTGATCACATAGTTTCATGGTCTTGGCATCGGGACCATTGGGGTCTAGATTTGAAATCGGATCGTGAATATTCGAGCCTATCCAGGCCGGATGTGCTTTTATTTTAACTTTTTCTGCAGACCAAATGTCTGCGGTCGGTGTGATACGGAAGTATGGGAAGATGCTGTCAATGCAAGTATCCCTGTCATCTGAACGTCTGTACAAAAATATTCTTAATATTGCTTGCAAATTGACTTTAATATAATAGACAAACAAATAAAGTAAATAAAAAAGTCTAACCCGATCAATAAGGAGAATTTTTCCAGAGCATCTGTAGTGTTCAGATGACAGGGACACTTGCATTGGCAGCATCTTCCTTATTAAGGATAATATTTCATATTTGTTTCATTTCCTACAGACACGTGCCGAAAATTATATTTTTGCAGATTTCATTTCCAAAAAGATTTAATTTGTTTTCAGTTAGAGCTTTAATCAATGTGATGGCAACACTTTGAAAAAAGCTATTTTTTTTTCCCATGAATGCGAAACGTGCTTAATCTTAATTTTTATTTTTGACGAAAAAAATTATTGAAAAACATAGTTAAAATATTTATTTAAAAATTCATTAAAAATAGAAATTTAATTTTAAGATTAAAGCAGTAGTATCATTTAAAAGATAAATTTTTTATCTTTAACTTCATGTAAAACTCCTTTTTGTGCGGTAATATTTTCGGCAATTATAGCAGAAACACGTCAAAATTTCGCTTAATTTTTAAATAAATAAAATTCTAGATAAAAAAATTCGAAAAAATAACTACCAGGTGCACATTCCTGGCCTCCAAGGTATACACGTGCCAAATTTGGTAGGTGTAGGTTGAATGGTCTGGCCTGTAGAGAGCCAACACACACACACACATTGAGCTTTATTATAAGTATAGATAATCAAGTGCTGCCAAGCTTGATCCGTCTTGCTTCTGTTGTTATGAGTTCAGTTCACTTGCATACAGATGGACTTTCCACTGATGGATTACGATGAAATTTTCTTGAGGATCTACGATATATGTGAGGACATTTCACATCAAATATCATTTGTCTGATTCTTTCGGTTTCTAAGTTACCGTGTCCATAGACAAACAAAAGTGAATATAATAACAGTAATAATAAAATAAATAATTGAACTCGCAAAGATCTGAAATCTGGAAATCGATTTTATATATATATATTTTATGATCACGATTCTTTCTCTTCGTATGCTTCATACAGGAGAAATTAAATTGTCCCACTTAGCATTTTCTGAAAATTAACTCACGTTGGGCTAGGTTGATCTCCGGTTTTGTTATATTGGGTAATAAATACTGACACTATATTATGCCCGATACAGCCAATAATCGATCTCTTTCAGGTCTAATATTAAACATTTTTTATTAATAAATATTAGCTTTAAAGATAGTTATCTTTAAAATGCTCGTTATCTATAACATTGGTTATTAATTTTAATTTCGATCTGTTTGTTTTTAAAGCATTCCTGAAAAGTAAGAACTTTCATAAAGCTTATAAGATTGATCATAAGGATAGAATTTTCATTTTGTTTTTAAGTATTCAATTTCATATTTATTTATATTAAATATATAAATATTTGTTTGTATATTTTTTAAATTCTGTTATTTAGTGTTTAATTTAGCGTTATTTTTTCTCACAACTATTTGACCAATAATAATTTGCTTGATTTATTTCGATAAAAAAAAAACCCTTTTAAAGCGAAATATATTTATTTATTCTTTATAAAAAAATCAATCAATCTTGCATATTTATCAAGCACTGCACTGAAAAAAGTATATTAGAAAAATTCAATTAAAATTAATGAATAACATTAAAGGGAAATTAAATAATAATAATAATAATAATAACGCGTGTTAATAGCATCGCTGAAATAAAAGGATGGACTAGGGTTGGGTACTATTAGGTCCCCCCCCCCTACTTTGCCTAAATAGCATTTGTTATTTTATAAAATGTCTAGATATTTATACACAATTCATAGAGCAAGTGCAAAATAATTCTCACATTTCATATTTTGCCTAAAAAACGGCCAATCCTATAAAATATCTAGGTATTTTATAGAATTCAGGCGTATCGTACATTGTCGGTAACAAATATCACCAGCAAATATAATTATTATATAGTAAGCAACCTGTTGTTCAATGGAAACGAAGTTACTTTAAACCATTAAATGACGGTTGGTTCCTGATTACATAACTGCATCAAATTTGCCTAGCTACAGAAGTAACAGGAAAATTGTTTTGCCATCCCAGAAAACACTTGCAAAGAATTCACGAATCAGATAAAAAGGACACTTCGCTTACACACCAGACAGCAGTTCCTCCTCCACCGTTTAGGAAATAGCCCGCGTGTCAGCCATTTCGCCCCTCCTTGTTTGTCTAAGTATTTGACCCCTGCCACGGTTCCAAGGGTCAAGTTGGCCCACCCGCTGACAGATAGCAGCAGAAAAGAATTCTTTTCTGCTCTCTTTCCCAACAACATTACGATTCTGAGCTAAGCTTAGAATGTTTAGAAAAATCGAAGAAAAACTGGGTAGTTTTAATTTCAAATGTATGCATACTTTTTCAGCACTCATACAATTTTGTTCGTTACACGCACGGGTGATTAAATTTTTGTTCTTTATTTTCATTTTAATTTAAATTGAACATGCCAGAATTTGATTTATTTACTTTTACTGGGATTATTTATGGTGCCTTTTAAGTTTTAGTCTACTAATGTTAAATAATTGGTCCAAGACAAGGTGGCATAATATGAAAGAAAGAAGAGGATGGCCACAAGAGTTCTACCCTCTGGCCGAGTTCTCAACCAGAATCGTAAGGCAAATTGGTAAATCGATACTTGTTTTAAACCCCTTTCCGAAGGCCTTTTGCCTTTACGGATATGGTCATAAATTTGTTATCTGTCCCATTATAGGACCATTCTTGTCTGAGGACGTCGATCAGTTGCTTCCCGTAAACTGTCGGTAAAATGAACACACATCAAAGAATCTGGAAAGCCACTAGTGAAGGGAAAGAGGGCAAAATTTGCCAGATTCAAGGCGCGCACGGGCCATCGGAATGGGGCCTTAGAAATAATCTATAGATTGTTGATGATATCCCTCTCAAAGGAACACAATTGTCGATTCGTTTTCTCCAAAAGGCTTTCAGATATTCTTATTCCTATTATAGAAGCTCAGTAAAGACTTTTTCTCAAATGCAGCTCATGCTTTCCAAGCCCCTTTCACCATATAAATTACCAGATTTATCATGAGTCCTTAACCAAGGAGATATATTAACTCAAAAGATGATATAAATGACTGAAGAGTAAATTAATGGAATTAATGACACATTTATAATATCAAATCTCCTATCAAATGTTTCATATTTGCGAACCAAAATTATTTTCTCCATTGGATTGAAACGTAAAATAGATTAAAATGTTCTTTGTCGCCGCTGATTACATGGGCAAACTTTTTTTTAAACATAGTATTCTACTATAACCGGATATCACCTCAGATATGAGGATGAGAAGCTTCCGATATGGTGGTTGATTCTCGTCAACCTGGTGGATACAGAAAAAGATGAGGGTGGCTACCTCCCATCGATGACGAGATGTACTTCCCACTGGAAGGGTTGTACCGTGGCCCGGTGATGGCCCTTAGGACTTTGCCACAGTTCCCGCCAGTGTTGCTGCCACGGTGGTCCGGTCATTCAGTTTTATTGTGTGTCTTCGGAAGGTCGGAGTAGTCAGTTTTTGATTACTATAGTACTTAATCCCATCGGCAGGCACCCCAAAAATGAGGATGAGAAGCTTCCGGTATGGCGGTTGGTTCTCACTAACCGAGTGGGTACTGAAATGATGGGGGTTGGCAACCTTCTACCGATGAATAGACGTGTTTCCCATGAGAAAGATTGTACCTCGACCGGTGATGGCCCTTAGGACTCAATCTTAATTAATGCCAATGCTGTTGCGGCAGTCCAATCATTCAAAATTAATCCGAATGCTTTTAATTAAAGGGGGCGGAATAACCTTGAGTGATTGCCACACTACTCAGAAAGTTGGTACTTTTCATAAAACTGATAGAATAAATCACCCATTGGAATTTCTATATACTTCCACAATACGGCACGTTTTGTATTTAGTTTCGTAGTATATTTAAGAGAAACAAGAAGACCTTTTGAGCTGTACTACGTTCCGTCGATTGATTGAATCCAAAATTTGATACTCAGTTTTAATTTTGGTCTAAAGTCTTTATATAAGACTACTCTTCTTTAGCTCGATGCATTTTTATTTATTTATTATTATTATTATCACCTTTACATAGATACAAATAGGCAAATATTTATGCTTTGATGGATTTGGTCTACAATTTACCATAGGTCTATTATTGGGAATAAAGATAACTCACGAAAATACAAAGCCCAAGATACTTTGATAAAAAATTATAATTTTGATGTTCCATATTTGATCTGTCACGATGAAATAGAATTTCAGCAGTGTTGTAGTGAGGGTAACAGACACTGCGTTACAACAATCTTTTCAGCCACAGTGGTCATCAGAAGAATAGAAAATATAGACGGCGCTCGGGGCATGGCATTAACTTTTCGTCACTTCAAGATACTTCATTTGAAAAAATGATGTGAAAGCAATAATGTTTTTTTTTTTTTTTCTCTCGATGGTGTTCCATAAAGCGATCCAAACTTAATTCCCAACAACAATTTCTTTCTCTCTGTATTAGGGTAAACGGGAAGATTTATCAAAATCTCGATGCAAAATTTTTCGACGCTAATATTACTGTCTCATTTTGAATCGATATACAATAAAGTAAAAATATCGTAGTGTACCGTGTGGTTTGCCTAGTATCAGGTTACAAATAGCTGGTAAATAATTATTACCGAAATAAACTCATACACTTACTAATTTCGTTACTGGATCCTTCGCAAACCGTAATTGAACGACGCTTTGCAGATCTATATCCATAATACCAAATATAGTATTCTAGACCAGAACTCCACTGCCAGCACTAACTCACACACTGTTTACTGCCAGATCCCATGAAACCATCTCCGCCGCAGTGTTTATTCATAACAGGCGCGATAATATCGCAAACGATAACACGACCATCCCCTGCCATGTGATCCACCCACGTCCCCCAGATTTGCATGGCCTATAAATCTTGGGGCCCGCTACATGAATCAGGCGGACGGCCCCATCCTCACATTAACCCCCTGACAGATTTATAGGCAAATCCCTTTAATCTCACCGAGATGCCATCAGTGCATTAAGAGGGAAGCGCGCATGCGTCATATCAGTCAAAGGGTTGTAAAGTTCATGGGAGGAGAGGGACTGATAGCTCCCTTAACATTCCATTTGTATTCATGAAGAGGGGCTTCAGTTTTCCTCCGTTGCAGACAGAGAACTGTTTTCTTGATGTATGGGTGAAGGTGGAATGCTGACGTTGTTGGATAATGTGACTAGGGTTTCTTTTGCTTTGGTGGTAGAATCATCCATCGAAATAAAAACGAATCGTGTAAATAGTTAGTACGATGCAGAAATCTAAATTACAGAGCGTATTCTCTTCAAATTTTGCTGAAAAAAAACTAAAAATCATAAAGTTTTATTGAAGATTTTGTGGCAATTAACAGCATATTTTATTATAAGAAACTTCTTCTATACTTCTTTTTTATATACTTATATCCTTCTTTATATAATTCTTCTTTTTATATAATTATATACTTCTATAGCATTCCTCAATCGGTGTCTGATTCTTTTAGAGTAAAATAAAAGGCAAAGATATTAATCAATAATAGTTTTATCAACAAAGCATTTGATGCGTGTTCGGGTCCCAGGATCGGTCAGCTTTCTTCATATTTTAAAATGACAGCAAATACAGAATATCCACCTATTTAATTAAAAAAAAAGCTTAATGAAGTAGCATGGAATCTTCACTGGATTCTCCTTTACACTTCATGCCGCGGTGGCCTGGTGGTAAGGTCTGGGCTTCGGAACCGGAGGGTTTCAGGTACGAGACCCGATTCCACCAAAGAACCGTCGTGTAATGGGGTCTGTTACACGTTAAATCCGTCCTGACCAAACGTCCTCCCGCTGGTGTGGTGTGGAGAGGGGGGTGCCAGCTCAGATGTCGTCCTCGTCATCTGACCGCGGTTCAAAATTACGAGATCCGTCCCAAAATAGCCCTAGTGTTGCTTCAAACGGGACGTTAATATAACTAAACCAAACCAAACCTTTATACTTCATAATATTTTTTAACAAAATTTGAAAAAAAAAAACTGTTTTTGAAATCAGAATTTGGATTTCTATAACATACAAACTGTTTACGCGTCTCACTTTATTTGTGTATTAAAATACAGTACCTGAAGCAGTATGAATTCTTCAAATTTCTTAATATTAGAAGTAACCTCGTGGTGAAGTCTATCCTTCGAAATCAATTTCGAGTATGAAACCCTAAAATAATAAAATTTCACTAAATATCTGCTGTGTACAAGTACTAGATGCTACTTAAATCTTTTGAGGTGTGTCGTTCTTCTACTACTATGTTGCAGAAAATTGATGATGGCTCAAATATTGTGTTCTACATTTACTTCTGTTTTAAAATTGCTCATTCCCGGTTTCCTTTCTTTTATTTTTACCTCTACAGGATGCATAAATGATTCGAAAATTGAATTTAAATGGTACATTTTATTTCCAATATACCTTAACTGTATATCTTTGGATAAAATTATGATCTATTATGTAGAGACTCAAGAAAGATTTAAGCAACATTTCATTTTGCATCTTACATAAATATACATCGAAAAGACAATGGTCCCATTTTTCCCCCTTTCCCAGAAATTGTCTTCAGTTAATTCATTTTCTTCTTTGTCATATTGTCTCGTGAAAATAAATAGATTGCTTATTAATAGTTTTTATTTTAGAAAATTAAATTAAAGAAATATTAGCAGAAAAATAAACTAGGAGTAGAGATAAATAGAATAGATATCAACTTGTAGAATTACTGAGATGCCAAAATTATGATTATGCGATGAGATTGATTATGAGATTATGCGGTGTCAGAAGAATCATTTGCCATCGAATCAACTTCTTTGCTTTAAACTGAAATTTGTGATTTGCATATTTATTTCATGCTCATGATTGTAGTAAAACATCTAATTTCTATACGAAAGATAATCTATTTTTAATAGATTAACTTTCTATTTTTAATAGATTAACTTTCTATATCTATTCTAAATCCATTGAATAAAGAGTTATCTATATTTAATAGATTTAATCTATACTTAATATTTAGTATTAAACTTTTCTTATACGAAAGTTTTAATCTATATTTGATTGTTATACATAGTTTTTCATACAAAGTTACTTTGCCTAACGCTTGGTCTCTATTTCATTTTTTAAAAAATTCATACTCTTCTATTAAGCAATAAGCAGCAGAGTCAAAGTTATACTGTGTATAATTGATACAATGATAACTTTGTACAACTACAGCAAAATGAATTAAAAAATAACTTAGTTTTATTTAATAAAAAACTTGAAACGGAATGAAAGAAATTTCATTTTTTGCTTGTGTGAGAGTTTTTCGCAAAGAGAGATTCGGTTGAAAAAAAAAAAAAAGAACGAAAAGAAAGATTTCCTCATGAGAATTTTTACAAAAGAAGATTGTTTTAAATCGGCGAAAAGAAAAGTCCGTGCCATGATGCCATAAAGAAAGCGCTCTTTTATTTGAGGAAAAAGTTATTGGACCAATTATAGTTATTAGGATTTTCACGTAAATGATCAGAATGCAATTTATGTTTGTTTGAAATAATTTAGAAAAATTAAAAAAAAAAATTGGAAATCAAGTTATAATTTTGGTTGGCGATAAATTGCCAAATGTGACAATCTTCTGCATTATTATCTAATATTTTCTAATAACCTTAAAAGTAAAAAATTGATGCCTCAAAAGATAAAAATCGTCAATTTGTTACCTACGCATTTTGAGGCGTCAACAATTTGTTGCCTACGCATTTTGAGGCTTCAAAAACCTCAAACCAAAACAACATCATGTTCTCACATGATAATAATTCAGATTTGCAACTCTGTTAAGAAACGACTTTCCTTCTCTCACTCGATGGGAAAATGCTTGATTGAATGTTCCACAATGACACGTGATCGCTTTGGAAAAAATTGAAAGAATAATATCACAAATAGATAAATCCTGAAAACGTTCGCTACAGCTTCATCTGAGACAGCTTTTGGAGAAAAAATAATTGATATGGTTCAAAATAGGCGTAATTTTAAGATCGTTATGAATATTGACGTGGATTTTATCATTTTTTTTTGTTTTATGATCAATTTTATTTATGAAATGTTAATCATTATTTAAAAATTTTTTCATATAGTTTTTATCATTAGTGTATGTTTAGCGCAGCTAAGCCATTTTGAAAAATGTCCGTCTATCTGTCTGTGACAAAGATAATTCAAAAACACTGAGTTAGACGGACAAAATTTGGTATATACTGTCCTTACAATAAATTTGCAAATTTCTGTCAACTTTTGTGTAAAATCTGTCAAAGTCCGTCCTTTGTGTAAATTCCAACTTTAGTGTAAAGTCCGTCTGTCAGACAGTTCGAATATAAGTTAATGCGATAAGAAAGTTATATAAAAGCTAGCCCTAGTTCATCATCTAGTTTAAGAAAACTAGATAAACAGATTTAACATCTATAGTGTAGACACTTGTCAAATTTTAAGACAAAATCAACAACAGACTGACTGTCTGTCGATCTATACTTTCATAAACATATAAACGCGATAATTTAAAAGCGCAATGACTTAAATATACCAAATTTGTGGTGGGATTTTGTGACTACATGTGCGGTTCTGTGTCAAATCTTCGTCTCAATCGATTGATAAAAACGAGTTTAAAGCACAAATTCGATTTTCAGATGCTATTAGCTGCATGCCAAGGATGATAAGGTAGATTTAGTAAAAATGCTAAATTCACGCTAAAAGTCAATATTTCATATTATTATACGCCAGGGTCATGCAAAGTGTTCGCTTGCATGACAAGTTTTTAGAAAATTTTGGGTGGATTACTCCCGCTGGTTTCCTTATTTATGCAAAATTAAAAAAAGAAT
>JAPMOR010074450.1:275256-290867 GCA_026543865.1 Argiope aurantia
GATTACTCCCGCTGGTTTCCTTATTTATGCAAAATTAAAAAAAGAATCAGCGATTATGAAGCATTCTACGATGAATTTTAGGTTCACTAAAAAAGCTTTTGCTCAAACTCAATTTTTAATTTTTATGTGAGCTCAAATACTTAAAACAACAACAACAACGGTAATGCTCCTTTATCTAAATTTGCTATACTTAACAAATGCTTTAAATACAACCTGAGTAAGGTTTTAGAGAGAGAGAGAAAAAAAAGATCAAATTTAAATAGTTAATGGCATCATATTTTTTTTATTTATAAAAAACGAATTTTTAACTCTGGAAGCAAAAACCATCGTCGCGGAATCTCTCGCTCCACTACGCTTAATGCCCTAAAAAGTACTTTAATCTGGACCATCAATCTTTATTCGCGTTTCGAACTGCATTTGATATCCCATGTGTCTACCCCATAACAGAAAACAGTTTATTTCATAAAAGACCATAATTTATGTTTTCCTGTAGTCTGCAATTTTTTAAAAAAAAATTTATTTTTTATGTGTAGTGAAGTCGCAATAGGGGGTTTAAGTTTGACCTGCGTTTTTGCTTTTAAACCCCACTAATCTAATAGGGAAAATATTTTTTTCCAGCAAGAAAAATGTTGTAGTTTTTAACTTTTCAAGCGTGAAATAATAATAATAAAAAATTTAAATATCGTCTGGTATCAAGTCTCTTAAACAAATGTAAAGGATATCATTCTTTTTTAAAATGCATTACAATATTTAACTCTGGTTTATCTCTGCTCTGGTATATCTGAGTATAACACACATTAGTAAAAAAATCGTATTTAAAGTAATTAAAGTTCAATATATTTTTCTTACGGATAGTTGGTGCAGATGGATATGATAATTTAACGCCATGTTTTGGAAATGACGAAGTCAACATCTTAACCAATGACGGATTTCCAACAAATAAATTCGCCAATGGACTGGGGTGGGGAGGATGTAAGCAGATCGATAAAAAGATATTATTAACCAAACGGCTAAATATATAATTTATTTAAGAATGCAAATTATATAAATTCTAAAATGTTGGAAAATATTAACTTTTTATGAGACAACATTGATCAGGTTTTTAACTATTTCCTTACATCTTTGGCATCACAATCAACCAGAGAGAGTGGTCTGCACAAAACTTTCTCGTATACTCTCTAAAAAATGTGTCATGTTAGAGAACCCCTTACATGGCGGCGACGTACAATAGTTCAGGAATATTAACTTTTGGCGCGAAATCACCATTTTTAACGAATCTATCCTATTATCCTTGGCAAGATATTTGCCAATTAATCTCTGGCATGCTGTTAATAGTATCCGAAAATCGAATTTGTGTTTCATATATGTTTTCTTCAACCGATTGAAACAAAAATTTAACACAAAATTTTATTTGCAGGTAAAAAAATACCATGGCAAATTTGATCCATTTAAGTCATTACGTTTTGGGGTTATCGCGTTACATGTATCTGCATATATAGACCGTCAACACTCATAGGATTTGACTTAAAATATGATAAAAATTTCGGCACTACAGATGTTAAATCTGTGTACTGAATTCTATCTATCTAGCCCATTTCGTTTTGCAGTTATTGTGTTAATTAACTTATATTCGAACAGCCGGAACAGACGAACTTCCTCTGAATGGAATTCACTGAAAATTTGATAGAAATCTGCAAATTATTATTTTTGAAGCATTTGTAAGATTTTAAAAGTTGTCTTTTTAATGACATCAATTTAATTGTATTGCAGTTTTTTTTTCCTCAAAACTTTAATTTTTAAAAAAATTTTTTCATTAATTTCAAAAATAAATTTCATTGTTACAATGAAGTTCAAGTCGTTTTCAATGTTTCATCAAATACTGTTCGTTCTCGAATTCGAAAACCCTCCACGCTTTTGCGCATGCGTTACGATGCGTTTATTTAATCAATATAGGGATGAAAAGAAAGAAGAAAGGAGGAGATGTTTTACATTTTATGATAAAGTGAACTCAATTATATGCAAACTTAGGAGGCGTAAAATAGTGTATAACTCGTAATATTGTCGGGAAAAGATTGTTGTTCACAATATAATACTTTAGAGCAATTTTTATTTTTCATAAGGGGCTTTACACATTAAATTATGATGAAATAATAATAATATTAAAGTTAATAGAAAATTTAAGTTCTTAAAATTCGTTAATTCTCTTTTTTACAAAATAATATTTTTATGTTAAAATAATTCTTTTTTTTATTTGTTATTGAATTTTTTGATACATTTTAAAATTAATAGCTGGAAATAATCGGTCACATTTAATCATATTTTGTAAAATATTCTTCGTGCCTCTCGTGAAAAATTTTTTTCCGCTTGATTTAACCATATAAGCAAAGAATGTGTAAGAATTGAAGTAAAATAGTGCTATTAAAAGCCATACATTGCTCACATACAAGTGGAAGAAAAAAAAAACTGAATGAAATGGTATTTAAAAAGGCAGAAATCAAAGTCAATGATGTCGAAGAATTCCAGAAATATGGTTATCCTTCCGCATCTTATCCCTTAGCGAGGTTTAATTAAATACAGTTATATTAAAGTGACGTTTTAAAGCAATACTAGGGCTATTTTTGGAATGACCCCGCATTTTTGTACCGTGGTCAGACGGCAAGGACAACACCTGAACTGGCAACTCCAAATTTCCACACCAAACCAACGAGAGGGCGTTTGACACCTATAGATGTAACGCGCAACCAGACTTGCATATACGACGGTTCTTAGGTGGAAGCGAGTATCGAGACTGAAACCCTCCGACTCCGAAGCCGAGATCATACCACCAAGCTACCTCTTATCGAGGCACATGCGCCGAAATATGGTAGTCCCAGATACTGAAACGAACAATATTTAATCTTGCGATTTTCTTCAGTTGTTGAAATTTAAGGATGTGAGATTTTACAAATTA
Source organism: Argiope aurantia (assembly GCA_026543865.1). Lineage (NCBI taxonomy): Eukaryota > Metazoa > Arthropoda > Arachnida > Araneae > Araneidae > Argiope > Argiope aurantia. The sequence continues at coordinate 278,207 of JAPMOR010074450.1, forward strand.
TCTGAGCAGCTGACATGAGGAACCAGATAGTGAAAATACATTATTACAAAGGACCATGTACAATTGGAAATAAATTACCAAAACACTTAACTTTTTAAGGCATTATGACGTGAAAGGTTCTGATTTTATTAGATAAACTCCTCCTTTGTTTTGGAAATCATGGACATCTATATATCTGTATTTCTCTATATATACGAGTTTTAGTTTAAATTAAACATAAACTATATTTTTAGTGAACCGGCTGATCGTCAAAGGTGGCTAGTACGTAATAAATATGATAGTATGTAACATTAGTTTGTATCTATATTCCAATGCTTTCTTATTTTCCTTCTTGACTTTTGAATTCTGAATGAAAAAATTACATTTAGTACTCTAACAAAATCGCATTTAAAAATTTCGCAATACTTATCATTTTTTTAAAAAAATCTACACATTTTTCATACAAACTTGATTTCTATTATTGTATTATCCATTCGATAGAACGATTGTCTAAATTTAATAGCAGCATTAGTTTTATTCCAGTAACTCAAACATTTATCGCTGTAAACTGTAATTGACCACGAATTAGGTCAATAATACGATTTAAGTAAATTAACTTGAAACGGTTCCAGTTAAATTACAGCCACGTGTATATGCACTGAAAGAGGTGCTTAAAATTTCGCTTAATTCAGTTTGTTTCTCAGTTTGTTCCAGTTGTACCCTGACGGAAATCTTAATTGGAGTCATAAATTGTCCTAGAGGAATTAAGATTGCACCTCAGAAAGTGGCAACAAATTAACTTTCAACTGCAACTCTGACAAGCGCGCGAAATGGCGCTTAAGAATAAAGTGAGAAATTATTCGAATCTTATGCGCAGTTAAGGAGACTTAATTACAGCAGACATATATCAAACTAAAAGGAATTCAATTTTTCAACAATTCTTCTCACAAAAGTTAAGGCTTAGAGTTATATTTCTGAAGTCAACTGTCATTAGAACGAAGAAGCAATCGAAACACAAAAGATAACCTGCAGTAATGCAAGAGCTTTTCCCTCTCTATATTCATGTATATTTACAAAGTGTATACTTATTATTCACCTGAAAATGATTTATTCTAAATAATACAGAATAAAGAATTTAGAATAAGAACCTCTAGAATATACACTCGATTCTTTGAGCATATATTCTAGACAAATATTTATACAAAATGTTAAAGTTATCAAACGACAAATCAGCTTTTTAGTGGCACATAGTATAAAACATCGTAAGCGAAAATCTAAAAATTCCTTTAATATTAATACTTGGCAAAATTCAAATGATTTTTTAAGTATATATATAATATTACATGAAATTCAAAACTCTTCTATCGCCTGCAACTTCACTTTTTAAAATGAGGCGATCGATTGCATCAAAGTTCACTAAGGACTATACCAACCGATTTTTAAACACAGAAAAAAAAATTATCTTATCTATGAGTTATAAATAACTTTTAAAGAATTAATATGAAACTCAAGTGAACTTCGTGAGAAGCAACTTAGAAAGTGTTTGCAACATGGAATATGAAGACAACTACTATTTTCAAAAGTGAATTTCAATTTCCATTAACAGTTAAATAAACTGCTAGCAAAAAAAGTTTTGAATTAATTTTTAAGTGTCAGGAAAATTCAAAATATTTTTCAAATTAAGGAAGAATTTTCAATATCGAGTAAAATATATCTTATTAAAATATCCATCTTTCTCATTTTGGTTATTTTAAATTTTGCTTACTAAACAAATTTTGGGCGCTGCCATGTTTTCTTGTTTCCGGAATACTGCGCATGCTCAAGCTTTTAATTAATAAACAATAATTGTTTAATTAATTTTCTCGCGATCTTCTTTAAGCTTCAAAGCAAATTTCGATGAAAATTTATTATTTTTAGTTCCATTTGCTATCAAGAAATCCATTCATTTATGGATCTCCCACTTTTATGAATGCAATTCTCTTTGTATTTTTATATTTAAAAAAATTGCTTTTGGGCTAAATTTATGTTTATGAAGAACTGTCTCTCTCAATAAAAATTAAATTTCTTTTGTTGTCTTTTCGAAGTAAATCTAAAATATATATATATATAAATTAATTTAAATATGCTATGTAAAGAAAACTTTTCATTAAACCAGCGGATTATATTAATTTGATAATTCTATTGTTGTTTGCTAATGATATTTAACATTTTTAAGAAAGTTGCATTTTTTTAAAACTTGTTAAATTCTTTCAATTAAGATTTTTTTTCTATCGCTCTGTTCTTTAAAATTTATGCTGTAGAAATGTTTAGACTTAATAACAACATCTTAATTCTACTGAAAATTTCATCAAAAAATGATAACATTTTTTTATTTTATTTACCAAGTTCAATTAGTAAATTTTTTGTAAATCTAAAAATGATTTTAAATAATAAATTTCAACGATCAGAATACAAAAAGAACAAATAATTCTTATAGAAAATTACTAATAAATGAAATCAAAATTTCTCTCAATAATCAAATAAAAAAAACGATGGTGAAGAATATCATAAAAAAACAAATTAAAAAAAAAACTTTGCTGTAAATTTTTAGAATAAATAAAGAAGCAACTAGATCTGGTTTAAGAAAAGGTTTTACAAATAAAAGCATTCCAGAATATCCAATTTAAATTGTCCCAGCCAAGAGTTTACATTATACCTTTTAGAGCGAGTCCACCAATAATCCAGAAACACCGCAAAAGTAATCTCTTTGGTAATTATTTAATAAAAATTCAATATTTGAAAAGTTAAGAAGTATATTTTCTCCGAAGATAATCCCGATCTCATTTTTCACTGTCATAAAATAATAATGCTTGGAATAAATTAAAAAGGGGAAAAAAATTCCTTTATTGATTCACTTTTCAGGCTGATACCTGTTAATTTTTTTAAAGCGAAACAGAAAGACGAGAAAACATTAAATTATGATCTCCAACAACAGTTATTACATTGAGAATCAATATCAACTTTGCATAGTTTCATTCTTCATTAGAATTTTTTTTTAACTCGATTTATTATAATTATCGTCTGCAACATATGCTCAGTTGCAAAATAGGCAGAACAGTTTGGTTCCGAGAGTGTAACAAATTAAGATTTTTTTCCCTATTCGTTTTCGGATTTATTATTATTATTTTTTTTTTCTGTTTTTTGTTCGTTGAAGTTTCGTTGCGTTTTTATTTTCTGACGCTCAGCTTTTTATCTATTTTTCATACTTTTTTGGCTTTGTATCTTTTTTAAACAGATTTTCCACAATCTTTATAATTACGCTAATTACGGTTTTCGAGTAGATGAAGCAGAATATATTCTCTTCAATCAACTTCCATTTCACGCAACTGTTATTATTCTTATTTTTTTTTCTCTATTCTTTTTAATGTTTATTATTATTACATATGTGTATCAGAGAATGATTAAAGTTGTTTTAATGGACACTGGGAACAGTCATTATATTAAAAATGAGCCTTAAAATTACTTTTCTTTCGTCTGGTAGAGGATAGGTAAAATAACATCTGAAAAATGTCGTTTTGCTTGCCGGAGGTTATTAAATGTTACTCAAAATACTAAGTGCAAGGGGGAAAAAAAGGAAATTAGTCTCATGTAACTGTAACCACAGCTTTAAAAGAACGAGCTAGAGTACATTTAAACAATTTTTTAACCTCATTAAAAGCATCAATTATCACTCTGAGTTGTTGTGGTTGTATAGCATCATAATGTAGAATTTTATGACGGTGTGAAAGAAAGAACTATTACGATGCTGTTGAAAGAATTATTTGATGACATCACAAATTGCCACGCGTGTTACATAAATGCAGGGAATTTTGAGGGTAAAAGCTGAGTTGAGATGAATATATGAGGAAATTATCAAATAAAGGAGAAAAAAAAAGAGTTTTTTTGAACAAAAAATAACCTAAAAAGTAATCATCAGTTCAGTGGAAAATAATAATGGGTACTATTATTAAATAAAAATTGTAATTTTTTTTGAAAATTTAGCATTTAGAATTTAAGCAATAAACTTGAAAAACCAGCAAAGTATAGATGCAATATAATTCATTTGGAAATAAAATCTAGGATTAGATTTGATACCCATTAAAAATGTTGAGTTAGTTTTAACAAAATGTACAATCCCATCACCAAGTTAACGAAGCTTTCGCTAATCGTTAAGAATCAGCTTTTAAAACTGAATACTAATTTTGGTGAAATATTTACCAATTTTTAAATTTTTTGTTTTGGATTCATGCTAGACTGACCGCGCGTTTTTCAGCTGTAGTCAGATGGCAAGGATGTAGATGTAGTCGTTTGTCAAAGTTACATCTTTTGAGAGATTTTTTGCCACATGTGGTAGTCTTGACAATTTTTCATTGCAACACTAAATCTTTTTTTACAATTTTTGTACCGTTATATCTGGTGTGTTTGTGGATCTTTGGCGCGATTTGGTATGATGGACGAGAAATCAAGCATTTTTTTTGAACAGGAAATCAAGCAATTTTGAAAAGTAAAAAAAAAAAAAAAACCACTGTTAGGCATAATTATGGTAACAATGTGGTTTGACCTATTGCTTTCAAAAAAGATGGCAATTGTATATGAGCCACTTGCCGGTGTTTAATCTTTGAAGATTGAATACTAATAGGTTCCTTTGTTAGATAATATTTGCCAATGGCATGCAGTTAATACACAAGTACTAAAATCTATTTTTTCACTCTTCCTAAATCGAAAGCTTAAAAATTCACCAAACTTTCGAAATTGGGAAAAACACAACACTAACTTGGTTTTTATAAACGAGAAAAAATTTCATCGTCAATCAGCGGTTTCAGCAGCATTACAACCGATGACAGTACTTAGCAATTAACGGTGAAAGAGCCAAAACTCGCCAAATGTATCATCAAAACAAGCCAACCTATGAGCGTGCTTCTAATTAACGAGAAGAAAATAAGCGTCTGTTTATGCTATTTATACAAAATTTAAATGAAGAAAATCGTATTTTCGACAACGAATCGCCAATCGTTCACCATAAATTAATAAGCATCCCGATAACTGTATAATTATATCATGATAGAGATTAGAAAAGAAAATTAGTAAAATTAATTCATTCACAATAAAAGACAATTTAAATTTTTTGGGTACTTTTCCGTTATCCGAGCGCAAATGTCGCCAATTGTGAACCAAATGCGAATTTGGCGGAATTTGTCACTACTTGGCGAGTTTTCGCTTGCTCTCGGCTAACGGATTGTGAACCAAACGCGAATTTAGCGAAATACTGCATTATTTGGCGATTTTTCACTTGTGTCCGGCTACCGGAAAAGTACCATTTTTTGATAGAAATCTACTTTAATGCACCCCTTCATTTTGTTGCCAATTTGGCCATCTGAATAAACAATCGGAATAATTCTTCTAGCAACTTCAGGCAAAGTATTGTTAATTTTATCAAGAATTTTGATATTTGATTTTGGCGATTAAGTGTTATTGGCCTCTTTTTTTTTTTTAATAAAATGTAATGATTAAAGCAGATTTCATCCAAATTTTCATATGTTAAGAGAGGGAAAAGTTTGTTCGGAGATCTTAATATCGGTTTATTCTTATTATATCAAGTATAATAGCAGCCTAAGATAATTATAGCTTTTATGAAATAAGTATGGACATTTGGATAACTTATTGATCAGTTTTACTAATTTTTCTATTTTTTGACTTCCATTATCTTTTCAAATTCAGCAATTCCGATATTGCCTATTTTTGATGATGACTTGCCATTATGAAATCGTGTTCTGGGCATATGTCCTGCATAACCAGGGATCTGTCCATGTCGTCGCAGTAGATCTCTAGCGGTTATTTCGTGAAGATTGCAATAGAACTTAACTTCCTCTCTATGTGCAACATATTCCGGCGGCTCCGTAAGAATTGGACGTAACCGTTGCCCAGCTGTGGGATGTTTGGCTAGACGAACATGAGTCATTACGCCATAGTTTTCGCCAACACCGTCCGTCCTCCTGATTCCTGAACTAGGAGTAAATCCTGTATAACCAGGAATAAAATAAGGATCAAGCGACTTGTGTGGATTGTCCAACTGTTGCTTGGGATTATGCCTTGGAGGAGACACAAACAAATTAACGAATCTCAAATCTGAATTCAGAGGACTCAAACGAGATCCAGCAATGCGATGGCCATGAAGCAGTTCATGGGTATACTTCCCATAAGAATCCGCTACTATAAAAAGCCTTTGCGGTCCAGCACCAGGTGTGCATCCTGTATATCCAGGCACAAAATGGGGCTGTGGTGGGATGATTAGTTGACGAACTTGACGATCTTCTGGTGTGTAATCTCGTCCATGCTTGTGTTTATGGTTTCCATCTCCGTACTGTTTTATTGGGTTTTCGGGACATAAGATGCAATTCTGCATGACAAGTTATGCAAAGGAATTCAGTAAAAAAATTAGTTTCTGTGCATGTTAAGGTTTACTATTGATATTTATAAAGTATCCAAACTTAATGGCCTCAATTCATGTTGAAAAAATTTAAATTAGATTCTAATTTGGTTGCCATCTTTAAAAGTATATATTACAATATACTTTTCACGTTCATGACCACCAGTGCTTCTAAAAATCTTTTTTTAAAAATCGGGATGGCTTCATTGTTTATAATTTTGTGAAAACTTTACCACCTTTAAAGCTAATTCTTTTTAAAATGTCAATTTAACAAATTCAAGTACAAGATACATAATGTATTTTTTTAAATAAAACTTTATGATAGTATGCATACTAACTAGCTTGGCATAAGAATAATATCTATTTGATAAAGTTGAATATTTTCGGCCTATTTTTTGCCAAATGTAATTCTGAAATTTTTTATAGCACATTAGAAGTTATTTGTAACCATATCTTTTAACCATCCTAGATGATGGACTTTTGGCGAGTTTTTTAAAGTTTGGCACAACATATGGCAAGAAACCTTAGGTTTTAAGTCTAATCATAATACCATTCAGTAGCTCTGATTCTACTTAAAAATAAGGTACGTTAACCAAAGTTGCATTTTTTTGTTTTTACGATTTTCCGCCAATTGTGTTCATTTTGACGATTTCCATTGCAAATTTAATGGATTTTGTTACTATTCTTTGTCATTTTCTTTTAGATATGTTTGAATGGTTGGCCTGATTTAGTCGTATTAGCGGGACCATGCCGTGCTGTTAATTATAAATTTTGTTTTTATCCGACAACTATATTCTTTTTATTATTATTATAATTTGAAGAAAATAAAAGTAGGTCAAAGTATGTGGGTCACGAAACAAACACAAGAGGAAAATTTACTGGCAACATAGGATTTTTTAATGTTTTCCTTTTTTGATTAAAAAATTTTATTCGTAAAACGATAAAAATGTTGGAAGATGAGATACTTCTCTACTTTATAACCAGGGGAATGCAATCCTCGAAACTTTTTCGCATACTTTGCAATAAAATAATTGTCTTCCTCTTCCTGCGTAAAATGGTGTACCTTGGGAAAAACCGTAAACGTCATGAGTGCTCAAATTTTTATTTTCAGATTCCAGCACATGAGCATTTTTTACTTCTTAATATAGTAAAGAAAACCGAGTATGTAATTTCGATGTCTTTTTTTTTATTTTTTATTCTCTCTCTCTTCCAGCTGGAATCAAAATTCGATAAGATCAGTTGCAGAATTTACGTTTTAGACAAGTTTTTTACAAACGACTGAAATAAAAATGTGACACAGAACTGTATTTGTAGTCTCAAAATTCCAAGCATAATTTTATATATTTAAGTCGTATTTTTGAGTTATTGAGTTTAGATGTTTTTGAAAGTGCAGACCAGCAGACGAAAAACCCTTCATTAAATTTAGCCCAAAATTTATTGATATCTACACAGTAGATGTTAAACATGTGTACTGAGTTTTATCTATCTAAATATCTTCGTTTTGTGATTATCGCGTTAACAGTCAGACAGACAGACTTCCTCTCAATGGATTTGCTCAAAATTTTATAGAAATCTGCAAATTAAATTCAAATACCATATAGCAAACTTCATATGTTCTAGTATGCAGCGTTTTTGAGTTATCTTTGTCACAGACAGACAGACGGACATTTTCCAAAATTGTGTTTTTCGAACTCAGAGGGATCTAAAACGTGGAGGCTATCCAAAATTTCATGTTCGAATATAATAGTTTTCCTAAACTTCATAATCAAGGAAGTAAAAAAATCGTGATCCCCGCCCCCCCCCCCCAAAAAAAAGCAATGCCAAAAGCAAAATATTAAAAAAAAAAATGCCGAAAAAAAAACATACGGAATAACACCAACTAGTTCGTAAAGTGAGAATATAATGATTCAGCGCAAATAATGTAAAATAATAAATTGTTGACCTCATTCACTGACAGTTGCCACAATCTAGCATAAAATTGTAAATAAAATGTAATGTTTACAATCCCATCACTACTTTTAATTTTATGAATAAAAATTAGTAATGACGCCGTAAGCATTTATCAGTCTATACTAAAAAAAAAAAGAATGAAATGCATGACATAGAACTATCTCTTATTACTGAATGGTTGAACTCGTTGAATGATAGCAGTCAAATATCAACAAACCGGCACACGAGCATTTCAAGTTGCTAAATTAAGCGTTTTTACAACTGCACAAAGCATTTAGAATGCGTTATAAAAGTTATAAAACTTTTATAACCCCTTTTGAATGCTTAAATTCAATAATAATAATAATAATAATAATAATAATAGTTCCACGATGACCAAGTGGTAAGGTCTCGGATTCGGAATTGGAGGATTTCAGGTTCGAGACCTGATTCCATCGAGAAACTGTCGTGTAAGCAGGTCTGGTTCACGTTTCATCCGCCGTGGCCAAACGTCCTCTTTCTGGTCTAGAGTGGAAGTTTGGAGAGGGATTGCCAGTTTAGGTGTCGCCATCTGATCATGGTTCAAAATTACGAGGTCCGTCCTAAAATGATCCTGGTGTTACTTTAAAACGGGATGTAAATATAACTAAACTGAACTCAAAAAATTATATTAAAAAGTTTTTGTCTATCTATTTTATACACGAAATATTGAAACCAACTCTTAAAAACTACCATCAATTAAATATTTTACTATTTCAGACGTAATTTTTTAAACTTAAAAATAGTTCCATACATACATACATAGTTATTAAATAAAATCATTAATAAGTATATGGTTTTGGGATGGGGAAAAACTCAACCTAGACTATTTTATTACTTAATGAGTCCTACAGTTTTTAATTCAGCCGTGCAGATCTACTTTTAAAGTTTGTTCGATGATTCTAGAAATGCATTATATATTAATATTCCGAATATTTTCTTTACAGTCTTTTACATGTTGAAATGTTTAGCATCTTGCCTAGAACTTCCCGTGGGAGTAATTAAAAAAGCAAAAAAAGAATACGAAAGAGCTTAACTCCAGACCAATTCTACCTGCTCCTCATCAGTCATCTCAGAGCAGAGAACGTGTCGTAAAACAAAAATTGCTGAAGTTAAGAATTATTCCACGAAAATCCTCCCACCCCCACCCCTGCCCTGCAGAAAAGTTTCGGCTTCTCGACATCGTCTGCGGTTTTAGTGGCAGAAACGAAAATGGCACCGAAAATAGGAAAGGGCGTCTCTTCCAAATTTAACCTTTTGGGAATGGCAACACTCCGTTACGGAACATTAATTCGGAGATTACATGAAAGTCGGTTTTATTTGTCATCATCGGGTAAACAAAGTCAAGACCGGTGCAGCCGATAGCGCCCTCTGTCTCTAATTGCAGGGTTCCGAGAGAAAAGATCCGCCTCATTGAATTCTTTCTTGGGTTTCTCTCCCAGACTTTTGATAACGCTCTTCCAGATTTGGGATGCGATATATCCTAAAGAATGAGGCTGGTGCGTGAGTTCAAAGGAATTGAAATAAACTTATTAAGGCGCACTTTGGGTTCTTAAGGGGTTTGACATGTGAAAATGATAAGGCAGACAGCTCAATAAAAGTTCTACTAGTTCCAGCCACTTGTTTAAATATTGGATGGTTAGAATTTAATTATCCTTTTCAGAGAATTGTAGAGAAGAAACAAGTGTTAATAAGAACCCCAAATGATGTTGCAACTTCTTAACAAGATACATAAGTTACTTTTATCGATCTTGCAGTGAATGCAGTTTTCTGACAATTTATCATAGATTATTCATTATCCTTAACTAGTAGTCTTTAGTTGGTTTTTAATTAGTTGGTTTTTAATTAGCATGAGTTGTTTAGTATCTTTACGAAAATAGTTCGGTCAAATTTTTCCTAAAATTGCCTCAGATTCTAAATGAACTTCTAATGTTCCAACTACCTTGATCTCCCCAAAGCGGCAACATACCATTTTCAGCAAATTCATTCAATCATTTTCCATTATTTTAGAAAAAAAAACGTTAGATAAACCTTTAATTGTTGTCAACTAACTATCATTTAATCAACTGGTTCGTCAGAAAAATGTTTGCTAAAAATTTCAATTAAATATTTTGCGCTATTTGATTCGAATAGCTTCCTAAGCAAAATATTTTTAAACTCCGAATTTTGATATCTGTACAGGTTTGTTATATTAATGTCCGCTTTTTTTAGAAAAGAAGGTACTACAGATGTTTCGTTGGCAACAATGCGGTAAGATTAATGCGCACAGTAAAGACCGAAAAAATTATACAGTTTCCGTCACAAGGTGGCACTGCCCAATACCTGAGGCGATTTTACCAGATATGGTATTAAATGTTTGTCACAAATGTTAAAATTTAAATTCACTAATTCAGAGAGCTCCAGAGTTGAATTTATGGACCCAAGCAATCCAAGCAGAACAAAAGAAAAAAAAAATGTCACATGTGATGCAATTTGCGTCAATAAACAAAAGTAAAAACATATCGTTGTGTAGTGATGAATAAACAAAAACAAGTCGCACATACTCAAAGAACCCTGTACTATTTTTTAATAACCATTTCATTTTGAAAACTGATTTTTCTAATGCACAATTGTAAAATATTCTATCTGATTACCGTCTTGTGAAGCGTAACACTTTCTTTAAGATCAGAGGTTGTCGGACATCTTCCTCTATATACAGAATCTTTTGAAAAGCCTTATGGTGTAAAATCAGGAGATCATGGTGGCCATATATATATATATATAAATTATGTTTATTTATGGAAACCATAGAACTGGCTATAAAATCTTCTAAATAACTGAGCTTTAATTATAACAACCTTGTATAACTCATATTATTTTAAAAACTTTATACCTTTCCGCTTATTGTGATATGCTTTTCTCAATTTCAGTCCATATCTTTACATATCTAGCTACCGGGTGCGTCATAAATTCCTGAAAACTTCAAAAATTCATAATAAAAAGTAGTAATCCTCTGAAAAAATTTCGGCTTTTGCGAATATGATCAAAGGGACATCGCATTTTTTTTTCATGTATAAAAAATGATTCGAAAAATAAACAAAAGAGGACGCTCATATGTCATATTGAAACGTTTTATGCAAATGAAGCTAGTGGGTGTAATAAAACATTATGATGAAAATGGATTAGTCATCTGATTCCGACAGCATGCTACTGTCATCAGATTGAGGGCTGATGGTTAAACATTTCTACAAGGATGGTGAATTTAGTACTATTGCACATATGATGTGAGCATATGTTTTAATCGACTGAAACGTATTTAATAAAGCAACGCTCTAAGCCTGTGATCTTTTTATTATCAAAAGACGGAATTTTCTTGTATTGATTCAGGCAGTTCGATCAAAAAATGTTATTTGTCTTGTTGTCAAATAAATAGATGTGTGAGAAATAGAAATTTTTTTGAATTATAAAATATGAGGACTGTAGTGTGTGTACTCAACGAATTATTAAAATAACGAATTAAAATATTTATATTTTAATATTAGTTATTCATTTATTGGTTATGCTATATTACACTTGACAGTTCTAGTAAAATAAAAAAAATTTAATAATGTATAAAGTTGAAATTTACTATTTTTTATCATTTATAATAATGAAATGCAGTGAAACCTATATATAAAGGTACTACCTATAATGATAAATTTGTCAATAATAATATTTACCTTTGGTAACTGCAAAATTCCTATTTATTCAATGTATTTTGAACCTGTATTCAGCAATAATCACTTTTTACACTTGCCTGCAACGATATAATTTTTTTTTTCTTTTTAGAAAAATTGGTATCGGGAAAAAAAGTACTAATACTGAGAGGTTTCAATATCAAATATCGATATTGTTACTGAAGCCTGTCAATAACGATATTTGACAGGTTTCAATAATGTTATTTGAATTCTATCAAAATTGTTATTGACAGGTTTTGAGTTATAATAAAATGTAACCAAATTTTTTTCCAATGGAAATCAACACTCCAATATCTGAAATGTGAGGTAAAAAAAAAAAAAAAATGTTGGTTTCTTTCGTGTCCAGACATTCAGTCTCTTGCTGTTTTGTCCTTTCTGTTATATAATATCAGGGAAGGCGAAGATTGTAATGAGTAGAACGTGCAGAAGTATTTGTTGCCTATTGAATGTACAACTTCTTAAGCAATCCTTAAAATATCATCTCCCTGTATTCTTTTCCTACTGTCGACTCAATTGCTTTGGCGATTCAGTACATAAACCTCAATTATATATG
>JAPMOR010074458.1:0-20466 GCA_026543865.1 Argiope aurantia
CCACGATGCGATGATTTATTGCTTCTATTAAAAATCCTACAAAAAAGAGCAGATGTATTAACTTTTCAGTTAATAATCTTTTTATCAATCAGAGAAAAAGTGAAAACTTCTGGTAACATAGCAATAAAACAAAAAAAAAAATCTTTTTTTATAATTGACTGGTTTACATTGATTTTTTTAAGAAAGACTTTCATAACGTTTATTTGTTTGAACAAGAGCTTATTATTTTTTCACTTTCTTATATATGAATGTTACAGCAAGAAAAAAATAAGAAGATAAAATAAGTACTGTAATCGACAAATGATTCCATCAGAAGGCTTTAAAAAATTTGGAATACTTGCGGCAGAGAAAATAATCAAAAATTATGTTCCGAGTAAAAGATCCTTTCAGATTTTTTTCTTCAAAAGTGTTATATTATTTTGAAGAAATATTAATATTTCTTCAAAAATATTATTATTTGATATAATATCGTAAATACATAAAATGAGAAGACTGCTTAATTTTTTTAAAATTTGTTTCTAACAGCAAATTGAAAATTCCATACGATGCAATAACCTACAGATTTCTAACCACAAAACTTTACGTTTAGAAAAATGAATTCTATAGGAATTCCTTCCAAAATTAGTATAATGTAAAAATACAAATTCAATAATTGAAGGGTTTGTTGCAAAAAGGATGTAGCTCTAATTAGGGGAATTCGGAGTTACATGTACTATCATGTTGTAAAATAAAAACTTGTTCGTTTGGTGCCAGAAAGATATAGCTGCAATCGTTAATTCTTGCGTTAACTCAAGAGATGGAACTGTTTGTCTCATTAGTTTGTTGCAATATAGAGGTAGCTCCTGATGCTACCGCCGGTTTTCTGTAAACTTGAATCATTGGAGCTACCACCTTTTTGCAGCAAACCTGTCAATTATCCTTCAATTCAAATACAATTCAATTCAATTATTAGATATACTTCATTATAAATAAGCTCTTAAAATGGATTACAATTGAATATTAAAGAAAAATAAGTTTATCACATCGCATAATACTTATAAATATTGTAGTGTTAATTTCATATGAATCCAATATATATATATATATACTCACAGAAATTTGAAAAAAAAAAGCTTTCATGGAATATGCAAGGTATTCTTTATTATAAAGGTTTTTATCAATTACATTAATAACATTAATAATTCATGATTTTTCCTTTTCTCAAACATTATACATTTCTGTAATGTTATCATATTTTCTACATTATGAGATTAAAATTGAAAAGTCGATTTTCGAGTGTATAAATAACAAATTTCTTCATATTATACCTCTCTAAATCCGAAATTGCTGTTTTTTGAATTTCGTCTTTTTGTTGGCCTGTCTGTATAAATTATTAACCCTGTCACTACTGACTCTATCCAACCAATCGTAGAAATGTTTTCCTGGAGTATCGGTTTCTGTTTCAAACGAGAAGTGCAGAATGTAAAGCGAGAACAACCTTGGTGATAGCTCGTTTTATATAAAATATTGGTCTTCTTGGAAAGAATTTTTATGGCTGGTTGGGCCAGATCAGTAGTGAAAAGGTTGAAATACCAGGACTGTTTTTATGCTTTATAGATCATTTTCTCAATTTTAGAACCAACTAGATGAGAGAAATTTAATATGCAGTTGTTAAGAGACATTACTGCCATGTTGAATTAGTTACTATTGAGATTCAATAACTTAATTAAAAGAATCAATATAAATTAGAATAAAAATAATTTCCACCACTATTTCTTAACTAAATTCCAAGTTGTTTATTTGGTAAATTGCTGACTCCGATGTCTTACAGGTTACCACAGCAACGTCAGAATCAATCCGCGCGCCAGCACGTTTTCCACAGCAAATCGGGCTATATTTACAGTAACAGTCAAAAATATTATTGCAATGAGTTAACGGAAAATATTTAAAAACTACAACGATGCTTAAAAAACTTATAATATATGCTGTAAAAATTAATAATTATTATTTGCCGTTACACAGTCATAATCTCTTAACCATGCGTCATCAAATTATTGCTTCTCTATATCTCAGTTTCTCAAAACACCTAAAGTTTTTTGTGATTTATTAATTCAATCAGTAAGTGAACACATTTCCGGAAAGAAAGTGTCATCTAATTAGGTAAGTAGAAAAACTGTCAGAAAACTGTTTGGAGCTTAAAATTATCAATCTGAATCAAATTTTGACTATCAGCTTACAAAAGTTCGGTTAAACCTGAGTTTAACCCCCTTCTTCGCGAAGTTGAGATAACGCGCCAAAACTGACAACTTCCTGACTGGCAAACCTATTACCTTTCGCCTTTATGATGTCCTATGATTGGACATCTGCTCCCTTGCTTTTGAACATTTCGCAAAACACGGCGCAAAACCGTTTTCGTGAGTTGGCGATTTTTGAAAATTGCGCCAAGCAGGGGGTTAAACTCCGGTCGTACCAAAAGTTCGTCCTCTCTATCTGTTGGTATCGATTCCACAGAATTCAACAAGATAATTAGGAGAAGAAATTGCATATAATTTTAGTGCCAGAAAATATCAGAAAATGTGCCAAAGTTTGTGCCAACCAATGTATTGATTATCTGTCTATGTTTCATCAAAAACGCGATAACTTAAGCTGTGAGAGTAATTTCTCTAAAACTTTTTCGCATACTTAATAATAAAGGTGTTTTCCCAGAGAACTCTTTGCATAATATTATCATTCAGTAATTACAAAATGTTAACCTTAGACGTGAGTTTAATATTTTTTACCGAATCTATCGTGTGATCCTTGGCGAGATTTTTGGCGATTAATCCCTGCCATGCACTTGCATTCCAAAACCGAATTTATGTTTTAGTCACGCTTTTCTCGACTGATTGAAACAAAAATTTCATACAAAGCTACCTTTGTATTTACAAAATCAAATTGTATATATTTAATATCAAATTTAATATATTTAACTCGCTGTATTTTTGAGTTACATGTTTCTGAAAGTACAGATAGACAGACGCCCAATCCTTCATTGCATTTAACTCAAAATTTGGCAGGTGTCTATAATATAGATGTTAAATATGAGTATCGACTTATCCATGTAACTTTCCATATAACCCCGTCTTCGCTTTGTAATTATCATCTTAACTTATATTCGTCAAGCGGACATCCTCTGAACGAACTTGATGGTACTATACCAAATGTTATCCATCTAGTCTAAAGTCTTTTGAAATTATTTTTGTTTCAGAGAGACAGACGGAAATTTTTCTAAAATGTATTTTTCGAATTCAGGACGGTCTAAAACATGAAGATTTGTTAAAATTCTGAGTTCCAATTTTTTGACCCCTACAACATTTCCTCTATACAACGTATATGAGAAAGCAGATACGCAACAAGCTATATGAACTAAATTTGATCTTGATACCAAAATTTTGCATCTGAATGAATCAAATTTTGAACTCGATGATCAAAAGAAAGAGATCCAAAAAACATATTTCCTTTTTTCACTCATTTTACGAAGCTAAGCAAGTACGCATTATACAACAGTTTCGAAGGGAGAACAATCCAGTTACTTTTAGAGATGGTTGCATGCGCGGACCAGCTTGTCGTCTTGCCTTACGAAATATTCCACTTCAAAATTGAATTTGTATTCCACAACTTTATGTCTGGGTCATTCAAGGTCAACAAACTTTAACAATACGGTCCAAATAATGTCGAGATAAAATTAAGTTTTCATTAAAAAAAAGTTAAAATATTGGCATTCAAATCGAGATAAACTCATTGCGCTCTTTTTCTGTTATCTGTTAAAATGTTATTAAAGTTTCCGATATCCTTAAGATAGTAGAAAATAACTTTTATACTGCAATCTTCTTTGAAAATATGTTAGGAGTATGTTCGCTTAATTTTTAATTAAAAATTTTAAATAAATTCTAAATAAAAAAAATAGTTAAAATGTTTGCACTGAAATCAAGACAAACTTATTGCGCATTTTTCTTAATTTCACTTATTACAAGTTTGTGAAAATAAATTTTTAAAGCCGGTTTTTTTTTTCACCTTCTGATGTGCTGAAATTTCAGGTTATATAATGTTTATGACAATATACTGAATTAGAATTTAATTGTCTGTTAATCGATTAATCTAGTGAAATTTTGATTCCATGCGAGTGTTTTTAAGTAATAATCCTAAAACTATTAAAGACGATAGACAGTAAAAAAGAAATGGCAAATTTTTTTTAGGAATAATAACTGCATCCTTTATTGGTTGCAAAAAACTTTATAACACAAGATTTAGAGTTCTAGTTGGTATGTAATGATATCATAAAAATAAAGGCAAGTAGAAATTTCTTTTCAGAACCGGTCTGTTTAACTGTATTTTGATTATTACTTCATCCAAAATATTAAATTGAGTAATTTGTGACATTGTTTTTCTGACCGCCAACTGGTTTACTGGGATTAATGGTTAATAAAAATTTTCAATTAGAGCTTTAAAAGGTAACTTGGGTTTAACGGCTTCATCAACAAAGCAACTTTAAGCCTCAAACATTGATAGTCATTTAACTCACACAGTCTTAGAAATCTTACACATTTCTGTTTATTGTGCTATGCTTCTCCTGATTTTTTCTAGAATCTCACCTAAAATTTCGAGCGACTTGTCGAAGTATCAAGTATCACTTTACTTACGTTATTATTATTATTTTTTTTACTTTTGACATTACTTACTTACTTTACGCTGTTACTTGGAATTTCAACCAATTCAATATTTTTCTTTCTGCATCAAGCCATGCTCATAAGAATATGGGAATGGAATAGTTATCATTTGTATATTATGGAACTAGCCGCCTTTGGCGACCAGCTGGTTCGCCAATCTTAATGTTCGTTTAAATTTTAATAATTAAATATTTTACTCAATTCCTACTTTAATAGACTCTTCATCAAAATATTTTAAAAGTTCAAATTTTGATAGTCATATAATTCACTCATAATATTATAAAGGCCTTCAGTCATAACGTAATATGTATCTCTCTAATTTTCTGTTAGCTCCCGTAGAATTTATGTTTTAAATTAAAGTAGAAAGAATGAATCTGCAATTAATATAATAATATTTTTTACTGAAACAAAGCATTTTTTTTATAATATGATTACTGATAACAGAGTCACTGAGCGTTTAAACTTTATGAGCAGTAAAGAATATCTTTCTTAATTTATGTAATATCTCAAGAATTTGTCAAAATTTTTTTCTCAGATTCATTATGAGCAGATCGATTCATTAACAATGTTTAATTTTAAATGCATCAAACACTAAGAAAATAAAATGAATCGTTTAAAATAATCGGTCGAAAACAGGTTTAAAAAACTACTTAAAAAACGATGTACTTAAAACTATAAGCATATACAAAAATATATAACTATCATAAATACAATTTAATTACAAAAGCATGCAACTAACCTAAAAATAATTTTAATCAAGAATCATCCGTTGATAATATTGTCAACAATCAGAACACGATGCGCATGCGTGAATTTTCAACGCCAGTTACGGTAAAGCAAATGCGTGAATTTTTCTACGCCAGTTGGGGTAACGCTATGCAGATTAGACAAGTTTAATTTCCTGTATTCTGTGTTATTTTAATTCAAAAATACTTCAGAATGAATCTGAAAGATCGATTAATTAACAATGTTTAATTTTAAATGCATAAAACATTAAGAAAATAAACAGAATCATTTGAAATAATCGGCCAAAAAATGTTAACCCTAGCCTCATTAGAGTGGGGGAAAAAACTGAAGCCTTACTCATTTGGCGGTGGGGAATATGGAAGATTTTTTTGGCGGGAAAGTTAGTTTTTAATTAATAATTAAAATTCTAATTAAAAATTGAAAAAAGGGAACCCCAGGTGCACATTCCCGACCTCCAAGGTTTGCATGTGCAAAATTTGGTAGATGTAGGTCAAATGGCCTGGCCTCTAGAGCGCTAACACACACACACACACACATTGAGCTTTATATAAGTATAGATAACATTTATATATACTACAGAATACGTTTTATAGGTATTAAAGAATATGTTTAATAATTTATTATTATAATTATATTTCGGAGAATTGTTCAATAAAATTTCGTTGATTCTCCAAAACAATTCTCAAACTAAGAAAGTGGCGATGTATTCTTATGCATGCAATTATATTACTTGGAAGTGGTATCTATAAATGGAAGGACTTTAAAAACTTTTCATGGCTGTTTATTTCTGAAGTTAAATAAAAAAAATTCTTCGGTGTAATTACGATAAAATTCCAAAAATGTAATTAAAATCCAGATTTAAACGAATCTTATACAATATCAAAAAATGAAGCTGCATTTTCATACTTTGATCATTAACAAGGAATAAAAAGATGTAGCAACCAGAAAAACTAGTCAAGGTTCGTTACAACATTGAAATGTATCGCTGTAAATGTAATTAAAGTTATTTTTTAAATGATTTAAAATTTGAAAGAAATTTTATTACAGATAAATTAGGTATGGTTGAAAATATGATTATTAGAACATTAAGACGACTTCCTAGAATTCCCCCCCCTCCCAGACTAGTTTTGATGAAAAAAATAAATTTTTAAACTTTTACATCAATTGTGAGTACATTATTACTTAAAAATTTAACGAATTTTTTATGCAATTTGATGGAATTTGAACGAGTTAAGAATATTTAAAATCTTTTGAACAAATATACTACACTTACTATTCGACATGTAAAAATAAATTTGAATGTCTCATTATTTCAATTTTTTTATTAATATAAAGCTATTTTATTTTGGAATGAATATATACTAATAATTTTTTATAGCTTTTAATGTGATATTTTAGCTTTCTTGCTGCTTACAATTAAATGAATAATAAAATTACAAAGTTTTCACCATGTTTAAAATTATACAGAAATATGAATTATACTGCAGAAATGAGAGTACTATGTTTCAAATTCGTGAAAATATTGAAATACACAAATGAAAGCATTTTATTGACTAAATTCAAGCTTATAGATATGTATTTATTAAAAAATATGGTGTTACAAAAAAAAAATGAAAATTTTTCTAACTTCCAAATACTCCAGGCGTTTCGATTTCTTTTCCAAACTTCTTGAAATTTTACATAATATCAAAATTTTGCGGTGAAGGTATTTGGCCTTCCTTAAAAAATTATTTTAAAAATAAAATTTTATATTTCTTTTCATATCTAATATTCGGTATATTTCCTCTAAAATCAATAGTTTCTGGTTATTATATAGTTATTAGCAGTATATACATTAGTTATATAAAGTGTCCAAAAAATGAAAGTCAGTTTTTTTCTCTCTCATGCCCTCTTATTTTTTCCTTTTATGACAAAACAATTGTAAATGAAATTTCATGTAATTTGAACCACGGCAACCCCTGACGGCTTGCATTTGAACGTGAAAATCAGTACTTGTGCACTCAAGGAGCCAGCGCTAACACGTGCCTGTTCCGGAGCATACAATGGTTAAAAGCGGTAAAGTGGTAAAGACAAAGCAAAACAAATAAGGGGAAAAAGTCTTGGAGACCTTCGACAGTGGAGTAGTGAGCAACCCGTGAAACGCGTCAGTATCAATTTACTACGGAAAGCGCACTCCCCCCGTCAATTCCATATTGTTTCATTAGTAAATGTTAATAAAGTTTTTAATCAGTGAAGAACATTACAGTGCAATTGCGTAGTTCTAAAAAAGTGATAATGGGAGACTAAGTAGTTCTAAAAAAGTAGAAAATTCTTTGTAGTTCTAAAAAAATGAAAAGTGATCCAATAATGGGCTCAAAACTTCTCTCTAATAGACAAGTTCTCACAGTTTTGTTTTATTATATTCGTGAAGTGAATTTAACTGTTCTCGCTGTTCAAAAATGCATTATTTTTTGGGGAAAAGGCACGCATTCCAAATTGTGTGAGGAAGCTCGTTAAAATTTATCAAGTTTGGAGAAACTTACACAAAAATCTAAAGAAAGTACAGGGCGTATTAATGCGGCGACAGCCATAATTTTAAAGTACTTTAGATAGTTTGCTCGACATTGCACACGCGGATGCACTTAAGTTAATAAAAATAGAAGAATATAAAATGTTCTCGCAGCTCCAAAGAGAGCCGGGTCAACCCGGTAAAAAAAAAAAAAAAAAAAAAAAAAAAAAAAAACTGACAGACAAAGAGAAAAGGGCGTAATTTCGAGATACCAAAGAAGAAAATCGAATCAAATATGTTTCCTTTTCAACATCCTAGCATTATGCTAACCATAACAAAAAGATTCCTCTTCAAATTCAAGTAAAAATATGGATTCAGAAGATTTTCTAACACTTGCCAAAAACTCAGAACCTGCGGCATTTAAAGCAGTAATGAGTTCATTATTCCAGTATTAGTTGCTACATTAGACAAGTATCAGATAAGTATGAGTGAATCTGTGTTTATTCTCGAAGCTACAATTGATGCACTTGGATATAACATTGATGAATTTCTAAATAAGTAAATCTTCAATTCAATCCAAGCAGAAAAAACGAAGGAACGTGCAGAAAAAATAAAAATTAATTTCCAAAATGAGATACCGGATGTGATGACCTTATATTGCGATGGCAAATTGTTGCCTGCTTTGGATGCTCGAATATCGAAAGAAGAACGCTTGCCTATTGTTATTTCATATTTATTTAAACAACTCATTGCTGTGCTGAGATTGTCTAATTTTACAGACAAAGAAAAGGCGAATGCGGTTTGGAACACGATCTTAGATTAGAAGCTCGAAGACAAAGTCCAAAATTTCTGTTGTAATACTACGATTTCAAATGCAGGGCGTTTTGAGGATTCTTGTGTAGTCCTTAAACAAACATTTGATAGGGAAGTGCTTTTATTCGCTTGCCTTATTCGAAGCCGTATTCATAACATAACAGCCGTATTCGAAGTGGAAACTAAGCAAGCGACAACAACCCTCGATATTCCACTCCTTAAAAATCTCAAAGATAATTGGAAAACATCGGTCCCACCAAAATACAGTGCTATGGAGCAGGGGTGGGCAGACTTTTCCAGTGCGCGGGCTATTTCTAATTTTTTTCAAGATGTTGCGGTCCACCCAGTGGCGTAGGTGTGGTGAGGTAAAAAACAGGTTTACAATATTTATTACAACTTATAAATAAGGAATATGTACTTACCTACATAACTACAAACATAAAAATAATAGTCACATATATAAAAATATCAAATGATGCATTTAATATCAAACAATTCTAAACACATTAAAAATAAATCATTTTCATCTAAAGATAATTCTCCTAGTTATAGTTCGTCTGCATACTGTCCGCCAATCTTGAATATCTCTCTATATAATTACTGCTTATAACTGCACTGGATTCTAAGTGATCGCCTGTTAGCTGGGAACAATATTTTGTCTTAATTATATCCATCGTTAAAAATGCAGTTTCATACAAGTAGGTAGAGCCAAAGAACGATGTTAAATGATATGGAACATTTAAAAAAAATTATAATTAAGATACTTTACTTTGTCTACTAGATTCCAAAAGTTATTCTTGGGTTCTCATCTAGGTGCTTTTAAAATTATATCATTTTGGATGAGAAAAACTTCGTTTTCCACAAGAGATAAAGAGAATATATAATTTATATATTCAGTTATTTCTTCCACATCAATATCCAATTCCTCATCCAGTTGTTGCACATGAATGCAACAATTGCTTTTTTAAATATGCGCGTCTTAGGTCTAAATAAAGGCAGTCACCATAAAATGTCGCAAAAATATAAGAAATCGGAAAACTGCTGGAAATTGTAAAAAATTAATAAAAAATAACAAATGGTTTTTCAGCAATTATTTTTTTTAAGTGAAATCACATTCTTAAAAGTTTTTTATGTTGGTAACATGAGGATTTGATGATCTAGGAGGTCGCAAATTACTGAAAACGAAAAAGTAGTTTAGAACCTATATCTGCAAAAGTATTAAAACTTTAAGAAAAATAAAAGCTTGAAAATGGAAAGAATTTTATATTCTATAATTTTATATAAGTGTGTAGTGTGTGAACTGGAAAGTTTTAAAGATATTCAAGAAAAACTAAAAGGGGAACCATAAAATATCGCTGCAACATCAGTACTGATGTTCGCAGAGAGCGTTGTCAAATTCGAAAGATATATTCAGAGCAAGGATAATAGACATTAAGTAGATGAAAAGTTACCAGAAAACATAGGGTCACAGGTAACGTTTCTCAATGAAAATCACAAATCGGTGGAGTTCACACATTGGACGCATGATGCCATACAAGAAGATGCACACTTTTCTACAAGAGTTTTATTCTCAGATGAAGTCTGCTTTATGAGAGAAGGTGTATTCAACACGCACAGTGCGAATATTTGGTCATTCGAAAATCCCCACATCACTACCTCGTCAAACATACAACACAAGTTTGATATTAACATATGGGCAGAGTCATCTATTTGGACCGTAATCTTCTGCCCGAACGCCTCAGCGGCACGGGCTGAAGATACGATTTTCATCCAGTACGTTCCTCCGGATTTATTGCAGGGAACACCGACAATTGTGAGCCAGAACATTTGGTTAAGGCCTGATGGAGCATCAGCATATTTTAGTTGCATTCGTGAAATCTGACTTTTTGTTTACGATTGACATTTAACGACCATCAATTTTGCGATGAACATTAATGAATATTTGCTCGTTGCTTTTATTTTTCTCGAACGCATGAAAAATTTTCAAACGAGAAGGATTCTTTTCGATTACCTTGTTCCTAATCGTCGCATTCATAGGGTCATTCTCTTCGCAACTCTTATTGTCTTTCAGACGTCTGTTTCTGCAATTTTCTTTGAATAAACGACTCTGTGTTTTCGGGTAATTTTCCATCTACTTAATGCCTATTATCTTTGCTCTGAATGTATCTTTCGAATTTGATAACGCTCTCCGCAAACATCGGTATTAGTATTGCAGCGATGTTTTCTGGTTCCCGTTTTAGTTTTTCTTGAATATCTTTAAAACTCTCCAGTTCTCACACTACACGCTTATATAAAATTATAGAATATAAAGTTCCTTACATTTTGAAAACTTTTATTTTTCTTAAAGTTTTAATATTTTTGCCAATATGGGTTCTAAATTACTTTTTCGATTTCAGTAATCTAAGACCTCCTAGATCATCATATGCGCATCTTGCCAACATGAAAAAAAAAACTTTTAAGAATGTGCTTTCACTTAAAAAAATTCATAGTTGAAACACCATTTCTTATTTTTTCATTAATTTTTTTACAGTTCCCAACAGTATACCAACTCCTTATTATTTGTGATTTTCACTCACTCTAAACGTCATTTGGGACCCCATGTTGTATGGTGATTCTTTATCCTCTTGATGCCTACTATCACCCCTCTGAATTCGGCAACACCATGTATATATATATACATATTAGCATATGAAAAAATAAATATATAATCACAATTTATTGACTGAAATAAAAAATAGTAAAAATGAAAAAGAATCCTCATTTTTAGTGCATAAATATAGATAGTTTTCAAAAAGAGTTTCAATTTAATTTGGACTGTTTTACAGTGAGATTTTTTTTAATGTTTACGTTTCAAATTTGACACAGATATATTTTTTAAGTAAAATCTGCGCTTTTGAGTGATTTTTAAAAAATTTTAATTAGCATTTTAGTTAATTAATACTAATCTATGTTTTAATTTAATCGATAATTTCCGAAAACATTCTCACAGAAAAAAAAAAGATTTATACACAAGTCATTTTTTTTCAATGATGCCAGTTTAGTTACTATAAAAGTTAATCTAGATTTCATTAACTTTTAAACTCTTTTTTCACAATAATCAATAATTTCATCAAATATTAGATTGCCTGATATTTTTTCTGTTATTGAAAACTACAGAAGGATTCTGCTGGATATCACAGGACAGTTGAAACTCACAGAACCGATGAAAAGTGAAATTACAATATCGCTAAATTTGAAAGAGATATGGACTGCTTAAATATCGTGAAAAAATAGCGCTATGATATCGTAGAACTGGGTTGATCAGAAATATTTACAATATCTATTAATAAATATCCCAATATTGAAACAGTAAAGATAAAATGTTGAACAAAATTTCATAAATTTAACATATCTGCTTTTCGTGTTATGATATCATCATATATATGGGCAAAGAGGCGGACAAATTTCCTCCTTGACGAATTCCATCTGAATTTTCAAATTTAGTGTTAAGTCTGTATATCAAATTTCATTTCTCTATCTCGTGAGATTTTGAGATATCATGTTCATTGAAATACAGATAAGCTTGATTTCAAAAACGTATTTTTCAAACTAAGGCAGGTTAAATAATGAAGATTCATTAACATCTCAAGATCGAAATCTTTGACTTTTACAATATTTTTTCGTTTGTATACTTAATATAAAAAAAATCGCACATGTTTGTTAGTTAAGTAAGGGTTCCAGAAGTTAAGATTCTAAGTCTCCTAAGCCGCGGTGGCCTGGTGGTAAGGGCTCGGCTTCGGAAAATGAAACCGGCTTTCATTTTCAATTTTTTTTGCTGATAAAAATAACATTCTAAATATCGAAAATAATATTTTAACCGAATTCCATATATACTAAGTCCTAAATATTAAAGAGCAAATTTTTGCGGTATTTATACGACTATATAAGGTTAAATAGCTTGAAATAATGTAACATTTCCTATAAAAAAAGACAGCGAGTGCTATTTTATTTGGAGAATGCAACTAAAAAAGTATTTTCGCATCTAAAAAACAAGTTTTATTAATGCAAAAAATTGCTCTCTCTCTCTCTCTCTATTTGCTTCCTTAAAATTTAGAATATATATATATATATATATATATAGGGCGTTTGTAAATCTTGTCATTTATGAGGGTTATGTCTTATTTTTGCTAGTAATACTTGCACTATACGCAGGTGCATACTGGCACTATATTGTTTAAAAATAGGTGATAGCAAATACAGTAAGATATAAAAAACTAACGCGTCAGATGACGCCGAATTTTTCAAATAAACTTTATGAAGGCAAATATGTACCAAATGCTTGCACCAAAGCATCAAATTGTTTCAAAACCGCTATCATCGCTTTCAGTAACGAGTGAAAAACTAATATTTAGACAGAAATACTGAAAATCGAATCGGAGGAAATATCGAATGTCATCGAAATATTATCTAACAACTTGTTATCCTTTTTCATAAGCGATCCGTACAAGTAATTTACTTAAAATTAAAAACACTTATAAATATACTTGGCGATTAATTTCAGTTAAATTACTTATAAATGGCTAAATATTTATTGTTTCTGCAACAAAGTATTTTTGAACATCAAATTTTAGCGCCTTATTTTGGTCGCTTCATATTTGTTCTCCTCTTTATGTAGAATAGAAGTGGGCAAAATTTTCCAGGATACGGGCTGCTTCTAACTTTTCCTGTGTGTTGTGGTCCATCCAGTTTCGTAGGTGTGGTGAGCTAAAAAAATGTCTACAATATTTATTAAAACTTAGTAATAAATGTTGAATATGTACTTCCTCACACAGCTACAAACATAATAATAATAGCAATATACAAACAAGATACAAGATAATAATTATAGCCACAAACATAGAAATATCAAATGATTCATTGAATAGCAAACAATTCAAAGTACATTAGAGAATGTCTTTTTAATCTAAAGTTGGTTTTCGTATTTATAGACAGCAGAAGACATAGTCTGCATACTGTCTGCCAATCTTGAATATCTCGGTGTATAATAACTATTTCTGCCTCCATTTGTTTCTGTGTTATTGTCTGTGAGACGGGAACGATATGTTTTCTTAATTATATTCATTGTTGAAAATGCAGATTCACACAGTTAGGTCGAGCCAAAGAACGATGTTAAATGATGTGCAACTTTTTTTTGAAATTAGGATAATTTACTTCGTCTTTTAGATTCCAAAAGGTTCTGAGCTATGTACTTTTAAAAATTAGTCATTCTGAAACAGAAAAAATTCGTTTTCCTCAAGAAATAAAGGGTATATATCATTTATACGTTCAGTTATTTCTTCCACATCAACATTTTCAAATGATTGTAACAATTGGTTCTAGTCTAGTAAATTTTTGAAAAAGTCCCTCGAATTTGGAATGAAGTTTCATTATTTCACCATAACATTTTTCTTTCTTTAACATACCTCCATTTTTAAACTACTCATCAGAAATATTTTCGAAATTTTTCGTCGGTGTTCCATAAATATTTTTCTTTCAGTATGCGCATCTTAGATCTTATTAAAGGTAGTCACACCAAATTGCTTTAACGGTCCACCGGTTGATCGCGATCGGCATAATGCATTTAAACAATTTTGAGGCTAATAAGGTGTTTCGAAGGAATGTTACTAGGGTTTATACAAAAACCGACTTTTTGAAAAACCGATTTTCGAATTCAATATTTCCAAAAAACCGGTTTTAGCCGGTTTTCGAATTTTTGTCAAAAATAAATTGAATAGGGAAAAATAAAATATTTTTCCCTCTTCTATTTTTTATTTTATTTTAATTTATATAAAATAACAAAAAACGAAATCAATATCAAAGTCAAAATATAAAAAGCAAAATTAAAGATTACATATACATATTACTTACACAAAATAACGAAAACTCAAGCAAAAATTTCGAACAATATTTATATTATTTTCACTAATTTTAATTTCACCTAAGAAAATAGGATTTAAAAAAACATAAAATATCCACTGAACGGTGGCTAAGTCTCGTTCTTATTTTGGACACAATATTGCCTGAAATTGAAAATACTCGTTCACTAGTTACTGAGTTTGGTATCAAATTACAAATCTAAGTTTTTTGTTCTTTTATTCGTTTGCTCAAATAATGAAAATTCAGCTTTCAGTGTTTTTGGATTTGTAAGTTTTTCTTCAGGGTCTTCAAGAAACTAAACAATTATATTATTTCCGACAATTATTTTATGAACTACTTTCAAATGATTATGTAGATTTCTGGCAGATGATCCTTTGCAGCTCAACATTTTATTACAATGACATCAGATTGCCTTGTCTATCCCGAACTTTCTGAAACTATCCCAAACTTCCGACTTACTCATTTTTATCTAACAATGAAATTAAAGTTATTGAATAAATATTTTTGACATTTATATTACAATTTTATTATTTTAACTATTTATATTAATGCAATTTAAAATAATCTAATCTACACATTTTCTAGGAATTTTGGAAAAAAAACACACTTCGTAATCTAATTCCGATGTTTTCTAAAGACATAATTTATGTTAAGACGTTGCGAAAGAAAATATGATATATTTTAACGCCTGTGTTTTATTTAAAATTCCACTAAACAGAAGCCAGAACTTCTTATGTTACACAAATTTTTGATAGAAGAAATTTATATAATAAAATTTAAATTTTAAAATGTAAAATAGAAAATATAAACTTAAAAATTAAACATACTTAATACTTACGTTATTTTTACCAAATATATTTGTGTTTCCAGTTTTCACCTTCCCAATATTAAGCAAATTTGTCGTGACTCGAGACGGATCGGATTCTGAGACCACATTTCGACAATTCCATTTCATTAAGGGGTGAGACGTGGAACGATGAGCACATTTGACCTTGGATTTCTCGCATTAGATACTTTTTTAGTTCTATTTTTTTTTCCACGTGTATGTGAGTGTTATGTCATTTGTGACAGCATTTTATTTTAACTGAAGATTTCGTATTGATATGGCTAGTTCAAGTGGTGTAAAAAAGCTTTCAGGAGTGGTACGAAGAAAATTTTAAATGATATCATTAAATACTGTGATCAAGAAGCAGAAAACGGAGAATTATTTATTCCTTTCACACGCCCTTCGAAACGAGCCAGTCAAATTGCTGACGTTTCTATTAGCACCGACTTCATACCGATAGACAAAACATCCGACGAGAAGCAAGAGATGAATTTTATCAAACTTTTGTTTCACCTAGAAAAAAAAAGTGAAAAGGGATGTACATGAAAAACATAAATTAACGAACTCGAGGCGCAACTCTGCAGTGCACAAGCACTGGCCAACGCAACTTGCAACGTTGGAAAAATGTGTTTGCTGCCCGTTGAATAGAATGAATAGAAAATGAAATAAGTTCAAAATTAATTTTTACATAATAAAATGAATTCTTAAAACCGGTTTTCTTAATTTAAAAACCGGTTTTCGATTGTGACAAATTTATTTTAAAATACCGGTTTTTTAAAACCGGGTTTGAAAACAGTCAAACCCTAAATGTTACCAATTTCAATTACTAATGGCAACGGTTCTTTATTCCCTCTACGTATTTCTCGTAGAGAGAATAAAGAACACGATCCTTGGCTCTGTTATATACCTAAATATTCATAGCAATGGTAATCATTAGTAAAAAAATTTCATAATAAATTTATTTTTTTACTATTTTTGTCTTTTTTTTATGACTTATTGAACTTGAAAGAAAATCCTTTCACGTGTAATCATATTTTCTAGATTTTGAAAAAATCTATACTCTTCACGCTTGCCAAAACTCAAAGAACACATTTTTTTTTAGAATTATCTCTGTCTGCTAACACAATAACTCCTAAACGGCTTCAGCTAAGCGGATGAAATTTGGTATATAGTTTCTACTCCAATCTGTCAAATTTTGGACTAAATCCATTTAGAGGAAGTCTGCATTTTTTTACCATCTGAATATAAATTAACACGATAAGTATAAAATAATGAGAACTAGATGGATAAAATTAGTTTACAAACTTAGCACCTAAAATTTAGATCTTTATTAAATTTTGAACCACATTTGTCAAAAGGTTGATATTCTGTCGGTTTGTACTTTCACAAGCATATAAAAAAGATAACTCAAAACGCAATAACTTAAATGTATGCAATTCATATGCTATCATGTGATTTCAATTGTAGTTCTGTGTCCCACTTTTATTTAATTCTGTCGGAGAAAATACACCCAAATGCACAACCGCTTTTTTAGCACTTTAGTATTAACCGAATTCAAATGATTAATCGCCAAAGCGCATACTTTAATAAGCTTCTTGTGAAATAATCACCATTGTTATACGGTTTATAACACACGAATACATTTATTACAGAGTATACAAGAAAGTTTCGTAATGATTTTGAAATCATTTTTTTACCATACATTTATTACTAAGCGGCGCCATGTGTCGATAATCAAAATATAATCAAATTAATCGATTAAATTGGTAATTAAGAGATGAAAACATTGTAACGATGAATTTTCATAGAAACCCAAAAGAATAAAAAATTTCAAAATTCTAACCTATTAGGAAGTGAATGAAAGCTCGATTTCAAAATTCCGTCTAATCAAATGAAATAAAGTTGTTAAGAAATAGGAACGTAATCTTTCCATATTACAAATATTATATATGCTTTATTACAAATAAACAAACAAATTCTTCAGCGCGTACTCTCAGTGTTTCCATAGTTATTAAATTTAAAACCGAAAACAGGCGGATTTAATTCTTTTATTTTCCAACTATAAAAGTGCAGTTGTAATTAGAGCTTTTAAAGTTGCATTATATTCACCAAAAACATTTTCCCCGATTTCAAAATTTCTTCTTTGCAAAGATAAAGCTAATCAAATTAAATAAAAGTATTAATAAATAGGAACGTTATTTTTCCATTGTGAAATGCAATGTAATTTAAATTTTACATTTATATCACATAAGTGCTTTATTACAAATAAACCTTTTATTACAAATAAGTTCTTCAGCAAGGACTCGCAGTGTTTCCATAGTTACTAAATTTGAAATTGAAAACAGGTGGATTTAACTCTTTTATTTTCCAACTATAAAAGCGCAGGTTCTAATTACAGCTTTTAAAGTTGCATTATATTCACCAAACTCGTTTCCACCGATTTCCAAAATTCTTTTCGCATACAGCTGCAAAAACACTGCCCAAAGACCATACTCATATTTTCTCTGACGTCAAAAAAAAAAAAGCTCGAATTATGAGATAGTAAAATTTGTTTTGCGATTCGAACGGTCAGTCGGTAGGTCCAATAACATTCACGAAGGATTTATGAATTTGGTTACTGGTTAGAAGTAGTTTTCTCAAGTGTGCACAGGTTGCCCGCATCAGGAACGATGAGTGGTCGTTTTGATGAATCACTAAGGCTGGTAAAATCAAATATTAAATGAATTTCATTGCAGAAAAGTATGTAGGGGGAGATCAAGGTCATCAAGTAACAAATGAGTAGAGAACGTATGACCGTTCAAAAGGCTTATGCATGTCAATTATTCACAAACTTTCAAAAATAAATAAATGATATCTAAATAATAAAGACAGATGAAATAAAATAATTCCACAATTGAGGGATAGACATATTTAAGGTTTTTAAATGATTATAGATAACATTTTATTGAAATTGGAGCCCTGCTGTTTATTGCAATGTAGAGAAAATATTTATAATATAATATATGTAATATATAATATAATATATGTAATGTAATTTATAATATAACATATGTAAATGTTATTGCAAAAATAACTATTTTTTAAAAAAAACAATATATCTGCAATAAAAGGGATTAGTTTGAAAGAAAACTTTCTACTATATTATAAATGAAAGCTTTAGAAACCGTTGTTGTTACAAATGTTTTCATTCAATCATATGTAAATGTTATTGCCAAAATATCTATTTTTTAAAAAATCTTTATGTCTACAATAAAAGAATTAGTTTGAAAAAAAAACTTGATACAGAATTATAAATGCAATTTTAGCAAACGTTATTGTTACAAATGTTTTCATTCCATCGTATGTAAATGTTATTGCCACAATAACCATTTTTTAAAAAAATTAATGTGTCTATAATAAAAATTATAAGTTAGAACAAAAAATCTTTTTACACAATTATAAATAAAAATTTTGCAACTGTTGTTGTTACAAGAAATTTCATTCCATTATATGTAAATATTATTGCCAAAATAACTATTTTTTTAAATCACTGTATCTACATTAAAAGTAATTAGTTTGAAAGAAACTTTCTACACAATTATAAATGCAGTTTTATCAACCGATGTTGTTACAAATTTTTTCATTCTATCATATGTAAATATGATTGGCAAAATGGTCATTGTTTTTTTTAAATCAATGTATCTACATTAAAAGGAATTAGTTTGAAAAAAAAACTTTCTTCACAATTATAAATGTAGTTTTAGCAACCGCTTGTTTTTTCCTATGATATATAATAAATATTATTGCCAAAAATAACTATTTTTTTTTCAAATCAATGTGTCTACATTAAAAGAGATTTGTTTGCAAAAAAAAACTTTCTATGCAATTATAAATGCAATTTTAGCAACCGGTGTTGTTACAAATATTTTCATTCCATCGTATGTAAATTTTATTGCCAAAATAGCCCTTTTTTTTAAAATCAATGTGTCTTAACAGGAATTAAACTTTTAATGTAAACACATTGAACATTAAAAAAACTTTTTACTCAATTATAAATGCAATTTTAGAAACCGTTGTTAATACAAATGTTTCCATTCCATCAAATGTAAATGCTAATGTTAAAATAGCTATTATTTTTTAAAAATCAAATGTGTTTACAATAAAAGGGATTAGTTTGAAAAAAAATTTCTAGACAATTCTAAATGTAATTTTAGCAATTGTTGTTGTTACAAAGGATTTCATTTTATCATTGCATTTTTTTTTTTAAAAAATGTATATTATTTTACAAATTGATTTACAATCTAACTGATTATTACTAATTAATTAAAAAATGACTAATTATCTAATAGATTAACTTATTAATGGGAGGAAACTTATTACACATTTAATGCTTTTATCGGTTATTTTGAGAAAAATTTCTAATATAATATCTTGATTATTTCAGTAGTTATTAGTTTTATGAAACAGTATAATTATTCAGAGATTTAAATAGATAGTAGGCTCTGTCTATTTTGCTTAATTCTTGTTGTCAAATTCCTTTAAGAAATTTGGAACAAATATTTTGCTTAGATAGAATTGAAGAATTAGTGTTAAAATATAGAATCTGTTAAATTCACTTTTTTAAAAATTGAAAAATAAATTTTTACTCATTTTCTTCCTGCTATACTTAATTTAACGTTTTAAATTCTATATTTTAATAAAATACATTAATTGGTAATCTCCAGTTAAAAAACATGTTTAGATGAATAAAATGGTGAAATATTATATACTCAGTAAATAATCAATTTCATCATCTTTTTATTCTTTCTGTCATTGCTGTTTTCACAATATAGGTTTATGACCTTGAGTAAAAAAAAATTTGAAACAGAACACTTTTTCTCTTCAGCTCGTGGCTATTGTCAAATTGTTTCAAGTATTAGATAAAACTACCTCATTTTTTTTCTTTTTAACTTATATTGCGGCTTAACAAAAGTTTTAAATCTGGCTTAGAACAATCACATGCACATATTCAGCAAAAGTTTTCAATCAATTAA